>CABHPR010090786.1:0-15322 GCA_902168415.1 Peromyscus melanophrys
TCCCTTGTTCTTGGGATCATCAGCTCCTCAGAGGTACCTATCTAGTGGACTCGGGAAAGGAGAAGGGGATGGGCCCTGTTCTCAGTCAGTGTGTTGGTGGTTGTAGTTTTGGAAGTTGAAAGTCTAACTCCATGTCCACATCCTGGCCTATCTTGAAGGTTGTGAATTGACTCAGTGTATACGCTGCACGGTGTTCTTAGACTGCCTGGCTAGGTGGGGTGGTGGTGGCTGCTCAAGGTTCAGAAACTCTTACACCAACAGTGTTGAGCCCGGATGTCAGCCTCCAGGCAACTTGGAAAGCACAGGAAGCTGTTTGAACATTACAGGGAGAGTCATCAGGTTACCAGCTACAGAAGCCTAGAGGAGTAGATTAGTTATTTTCTGCTGGCAGAAGTAACTTCAGGGAGGAGAGAGTTTTTCATGTTTTTATATAATTGTTTTACTAATCCTTTTGAGAATTTCTTATAGTATATTTTATCATACTCATTCTTACTTCACCCAGAGTCATCTCTCAGACAAGTTTATTGTGACTCATGGTTTCAGAGAGAAAATTCCATCATGGTGGTTCAGGCATGGCAAGTGGGGTGGCTGTGTCAACAATCATCATGGTGGGGCAGGCAGGGAAAATGGGGTGGCTGTGTCTACAGTCATCATGGTGGGGTGTAGTGCGAATTCTAATTGGTCTTAATAGTAAAAACCCAGAGTCAGTTATTAGGGTGAAAGCTGAGAGATCAGAGAAGCAGAGCAGCCAGCCACTAGAAAGACTTCTTACCTCTAGGAATCCTCAGACTGAAAGGGCTGAGCTCCTCTCTCCGTCCAGCCATATCACTTCCTGTTTCCTCCTCCCAAGTGCTGGGATCAAAGGCATGAGATCCCAAGTGCTGGGATTAAAGGAGTGTGCCACCACTGCCTGGCCTCTAGTGGCTAGCTCCTCACTCCGATCTCCAGGCAAGCTTCATTTGTTAGAGCACAAACACAATATCACCACAGGGAAAGTGAGATGGCTGTGTCCGTAGTCATCTTGGTTAGGCTGAAGCAAAGGCAGATAGTGGCTTCAAGGCCCATCCTTGGCAACATACTTCCGTTTACGGACACTCAATAGCAGTGTGAGCATGAGGTGGCAGATCCTCATACCTTGGTGGATCAGGAAGAAGAAAGCTCAGGGTGGAACTAGAGGCAGATGCCACCTTCAGAGCTGGTCCCCAGTGACCCACTTCTGATAATTGGTGGCGAAACATTCAACACAGTGTCCTCTGGAGGGCATTTCACATCTAAAGTATAACGGGGAATCTAGCATTTAGTATCTAATTTAGTTAACGAAATATTAGTTTAACAGCCCAAATTATTTATAAACATGAGTGCATGCCAGTTTTCATTAATAGAGACTGTATTTTGGAAGGAAGGTGTTGTCACACACAGTGATGGGCTGACAGTGAGCTACCTGTAAAAGTATTAAGTCAGGGTGGCCCAGTGGCATTGCCTGTGTCTGATTCTAACTGCAGAGACAATTGGAACCTCTGCATGCTTCCAGTGCATGGCTCCAGGCAGCCACTTGGATGGACTCGAGGGCTTTCCAAACACAACATGCTGTTATTATTAGAGCCTTGACCACGATCCTTTGTTTTCAGCTCTTCAATGAGTGGCTGTGGTTTTCCCTCCGTTTGGGCTACAGTGGCGCTCACATTGGGTTTTGTCTTGCAGAAGCGAGTGTGAAGGCAAACACCGCGAAGCACATGGAAGTACTGGAGGGTCGGCTGCGCAGGTAAGGAGGTGTTGGGCCCTACAGACTGTGGGGCCGAGCTGTTTGCTTTATTGGAGTTCAGTAAGGCAAGAGACAGGGCCAGTCAATCTCTACAGTAAGTTAACAAAGAAAAGCAGGAAAACGCCCTCTGCATCCCCCAGGGCAAGGAGCAGGTGCTGTTCCAACTTCTCCTAGCCCGGGCTCCCCCTTGACAAAGCAAATAGATTAGAATGTTTAAACACATCTTGGCGAGAACGCAGGGCAGTTTTCACATCTCGGAATGAGAAAAGCCTCTCTGGGATACTGAGCTGAGAATTCATGCTGCGGTTTGCTTTTCCTTTCTGTGTAAGCTCTGAAGGGGTCTTAAGGACTGTGAACCGGTTTATGCACAGAACAATGTAGGAATGTACATTGTAGGTTCTGTTTTGAATCCCGAATCAAAACCAGCGTGAAAATTCCTGGTTGCTTTTTTTTTTTCCTTTTTCTTTTTAAACCCAATTAGGAATTCAGATTGGAGAAGCATTAGCGACGCAGCAGCATGTCAAGCTGTTTCTGGTTTTCGGGGATGTCTACTTCTGGAAATAAACCCCAGCCAGCGGGATCTGGTCCTAATTAAGGGAACAAGTTCGACAATGTAGTCTGCGCTTTTCCTCCCTGGCAGCCAGTTTGGTTTTATGGAAACATCTTGCTACTATTTTGGAAATTGTTAAGTGGCTTTGGAATAGATTTGCCTTAAACCTTTGTCTGCTGGGACAGTGCAGAGGCTTCTCCCTTCGGGGTGCAGGGCCAGGCATTCATCCCGAGGGTGTGGGCTTAGCCTCAGGTTGCAAGCCAAGTCCCTTCCACCCACCAGCTGACCTTGCCACCCCTAGACCTGGAGAAAGCTGTGGCAGAGCTGGTCAGCAGAGAGTAGCTGTCAGGAGTGTACCCAGGTAGCTCAGGCATGGATCTGAGGCTGACTTTCCTGGCCTGCCATGTGCTGGGAGGGGCATCCTGATCCACCTCTCTCCACCTTATTCCTGCTACCCTCTTTTTCAGGCATGCAAACCGCATGAGCATGTAACTTACAGTCATATAGCACACTGTTGCCCTAGAGCATGAGCACTGACAGACAAGTACCTCCCCAACCATGGCTCTGCACCTCTGACCTACCAACCCTCAGGACGAATTAGCTGTCTTTTCCCTCTCTAAGGGTTGGCATGCACATGCTGTGGCACACATGATAACTTGCCAGAGTCAGTTCTCTTCTCATACTATAGAGGTTCCAGATAACAAGTGAACTCAGGTCCCTGGGCTTGTTGCCAAGCGCCTTTACCAACCTCACCAGCCCATTTGCAATGTCTTGCCACAGGCGAGAGGAAGGTCTCCGTCTTTGTGGGTAGGTGGTTATAATTCGATGGGAGGCATCCATGTCAGCTCCTTGTACTGCGCTGACCCGTGTACTCTTAGGAGCAAGTGTGTCCAGTTGCATCCAGGGCTCATCCTTCTATGTGTGGCCACCAGCCCTGCTTCCTGGTGCGGGTTCAGACTTCAAGCTGGCTTCCCTCTCCTGCACATGCTTGGTCTTGAGTCCCATCAAGTCAGACTCCCAGGGAACCCACAGATCTACTTTTGCCTTGCCAGTGGAACCATCTTTCTCACTGAATGACCATATGACCACCCCTGCTGTGGCAGCTGTCTTCTGCCTCCAGGGTGGGGCCACCAGCCCATTCTCCATGGGATCTGGTACATGCTCATCTAGGACTCGGCACAGAAGTCCTTTTCGGTGGCATCTTCCTGCCACCTCCTGATGCCTTCTTGATATCCAGAGTCACAGCCACAGTTTGCTCTGGGAACCCTGTCCAACTTTGGCAGGCCAAGCTCCTGAGAAGGAGCCTGAAACTCATTAAGGGCCAGCATGCTGTTTGCCATGTGCTGAACCTACAGTTACATTTAGTTTAAGCATCAATGGATCAGCAGCAGTTGCCTCTTGACACTTGATTACTCATTTGTTTATTTTTATTTTATGTGTATGGGTGTTTTGCTTGTATGTATGTCTGTGCATCACATGCGTACAGTGTCCACAGAGGCCAGAAGAGGGCATTGTATTCCCTGGGACTGGAGTTAAGGTTGGTTGGCAGCTGCCATGTGGGTGCTGGGAATGAACCCGGGTCCTCTGGAAGAGCATCCAGTGCTCTTAACCACTGAGCCATCTCTCCAGCCCCGGAAACTTTACTCTTAGTTAAGATTAAAATTCAAGGCGTCCCAGGAAAGTATAAGGTCCAAACCCATTTGCCTTGGCATCCCGTCTCTGTGACTCACAGTGGACTGTTGAAGAACAAAGCCAAGCCTCTGTAAGAAGCCTTACCCACTTACCGTTCCCTTCAGGCTGCTTCAGAGGTGACAGCAAAGTGGGATGTGTTGATTTAGTGCCTTTCCCCTCAGGGCTGTATCTGCTTTAATTCCCATCTTCTCAATTATCACATATTCTCTGTTAGCTTTCCGACGGAGTCAAAGGAGATATTTTTAAAAATCCTGACTTTTGCCTGCGGTTTTTTGAGACGGTCTCTTTCTGTAGCCTGGATTTGCCTTAAACTCAGGATCCTCTCACTTGAGGTTCCCAAGGCTGAGATTAAAGGTGTTCACCACAACTCTTCCTAGCTCAGGGGTTTTTACTTTGGGGCTAGAGAGTTAGCTCAGTTGGTAAAGTGCTTGCTTTGAAACCATGAGGACTTGTGTTTGATCCCTAGACTCCAGGATGACTAAACAAACCAGCTATGGTGATGTACACTTGGAATTTTAGCACTAGGGAGATAGAGATGGGTGAATCCCTGGGGGTCTCTGGCCAGCCATCTTGGACTAATTGATGAGTTCCAGGTCAGTGAGAGGTGTCCTCCACTTCTCTCTCTCTCCCTCTCCCCCCACTCTCAAAAAAAAGAGGGGTAATACCCAAGGATTGACACAGAAGCCTCTCTCTCTCTCTGTCTCTCTCTCTGTCTCTGTCTCTCTCTCTGTCTCTCTCTCCCTCCCTCCCTCCCTTTCTCTATCCCTACTTCCCTCTATCCCTCTCTTTCTTTCTTTCTTTCTTTCTTTTTTTTTTTTTTGAGACAGGGTTTCTCTGTGTAGCTTTGTGCCTTTCCTGGAACTTACACTGTAGCCCAGGCAGGCCTCAAACTCACAGAGATCCGCCTGCTTCTGCCTCCTGAGTGCTGGTGTTAAAGGCGTGCGCCACCACCGCCTGGCTCCTCTCTTTATTTTGCAGATGAAGTACATTTATTATAAAAATCTCATATCTCGTGTCTGTAACCACCGTGGAGGAGAAATCCTTATTGTCCAATGAAAAACTGCTCCATCTGATTGACAGGGGCCAATTCTTACCTGCCCCTACCCCAGGATGTGTACACTGACTTCCTGTACACCTATGGAGTCCATTGTGTGCATGGTTGGGGGAACATTCTTCCCCTTTCTAGACTGTCTCGGCCTCTCTCTGCTGTTTTCCTGGGGTTGGGTCTGAAGCCTTTGCTGCAAACCATCAACACATGTTAGTGGCTGCTGGTTTATTCTGTGTCCTTGCAAGCTACTTTATCTCTCAAGTGTTTACTTGAGGGTGAGTCAGACTTTCAGAATCAAAGCAGAAATGACACTGGCTTCTTCTCTGGGTGTGAGGCTGCTCAGAAACCCCTGTGTGTGCCTCTGGTTCATGGTAGGAACACTTGGGAGCTCAGGTGTCTTATCTGAAGTTTATTTTGCAATTGAGAGCTTGATAACTTTTTTCTAAAGGAGATCTGGTTTTGTTTTGTTTTGTTTTTTTGTTTTGTTTTGTTTTGTTTTTTTGAGACAGGGTTTCTCAGTGTAGCTTTGCGCCTTTCCTGGAACTTACTTGGTAGACCAGGCTGGCCTCAAACTCACAGAGATGCCTCTGCCTCCTGAGTGCTGGGATTAAAGGTGTGCGCCACCACTGCCCGGCTGGTTGTTTTTTTAAAAACCTAATGTTTACCTACTAATTATCAGGAAATTTCTACACAAATGCCCTCACAGGCAATGGTAGCCAGGTAGGTTACTCAGGTTACAAATCAGGAGGGTTCAGTAGAGGTGATCAGGGCCAGAGAAAGCCATGGAGTGTCTGCTAGGGCTCTTGGACACATTCTCAGCCTGTTCACACCACATTCTACCTTCAGACTAATAGCCCCCAGTGCTGGAAGTCAGCCAAATGGGAACCATGGGCCTGTACCCAACAGTGTCCTGAGCCTCACGTGGTACTCAGAGAGAGGCCTGGTTATATCCCACAAAGCTCCCAGAATCTGTCACACATTGCCACAAGCCAATTGCCTGCTCTCTGCGGGTAACTGAAACAGTTGTGACCAGAGGAGCAGGGAGAAGGTTCTAGAATTTCTGTCTCATGCTTCCATTTTACTGGTTGAGATTTTATATCTATTAGTATTACATATATATGGCCGTACATGCATACCACATATGAAATAAATCCTGGAGGGCATGTTCAAATATTTGACTTAGTGAACACATGATAAAAAAATGAGAGACATGTGGAAGAGAATGTTGCTTACTTTCTAGGCAAGGGAACTCCCCATTCCTGGCCTGCTTTGTCCTCACATCAAGGAAGGAAGAACAGGAGTTGGTCTTGGGATTTTGAACTCCAGGTGGTCATTTCTTGGTGCCTCCTGGTGAGAATGAAGACACCAGTTCATGTGTGCGATTCATCCCAGCATGCAGCTGCCAGCAGGTTCCAGCTGTTCTGGCTGATCCCACTGTCTACCTCCTAACAGGAGTTGGGCATAGTGGTGTGAAGTCCTCTAAGGTTCCTCAGATGGGTTCTTTATTCCAAACCATGTTAGGTCCTTGGCACCTGAAATAATCCATTTCAACCCACATTGAGTTTATCCCTAGTACGATGGATGGAAATGAGTATAAGCCTAGAAGTTGAGAAATAGAAAGCTGGCTGCCCCAGGAGCCTGTCACCCCACACAAAGGAGAGGAATGCAGGTGTGTGGATGCCTCAACAGCCTCAGATAGAGGGAGGTTCAGTTTTCTTTCTTGTTCTGTATCTACCTTCACCTCTAGCCAGAACTCTTTGTTCAGCTCTGACTCTGTTGAACAGGTGCAAGACCTAGGCTACAGAGCAGGAAAGAGGCAGCGCTCTTGGTTTCTATGTTCGTCTTCCCTGCGAGGTACTGTTGACCTCTGTCACGTGGCCCTGGGTGATTTCGTCTCCTCTGACTGTCCTGTCACCTGTCCACCTCTCCCTTACCTCAGATCATACTCCCCTGAGACATGACCTGTCCTGTCTGTCCATGTCTTACCTTCTCACGACCTGCTTGCCTCTGAGTCGTGACTCTCCTGCCCCAGCTTCCCAAGTGCTAGGATTACAGGATTATACCCTGCCTGCCTTTAAATTATATAATTTCTAGTAAACTTTCAAATCTAGAGCAGAGAGTTAGTGGCACAATCCTTTAATCCCAGCACTCGGGAAGCAGAGGCAGGTGGATCTCTGTGAGTTCAAGAGCAGCCTGGTCTACATAGTAAATTCCTGGCCAGCCAGGGCTACACAGTGAGACCCAAAACAGAGCAACAGCCTGGCTTTGCATGCCTGCACTGCTTTGTCTTTTGCTGAAGGACTTTGCCATCTCTAGAGGATCTAGCAGTGAACTTCCTTTCCCAGAGAAAGAACTCTTGCCCTGAAGTGTTCCCTTAAGATGGAGCTGGTTCTGCCTGCAGAGCCTTCAAGACTATTTGGAAAGAGAACTCTGAGCTCTGGCCGCTAGAAGCTCAGCTTTCCTGTTAGAGTGACTCAGGAGCTCTAGTCCCTAGTCCCAAATGAAACACCTGTATCAGGTGACAGATAGTGTCTACCCGATCTTCTCAGTACTGTTAACTAAAAAAGCACCAGGCACAGGAATTATCCCAAGGGTCTCATTTCTCTTGAGGCCTCATCTTTAACACAGGTCAGAAAACCTTCAAGCGTGGCTAGACTGTGTCTGCTTCCATCCTTGAAATGGTGACTGCAGTGTGTACCCTCAAACTCGGGGTCAGGCTAGAGGTGTCATTCAGGGAAGGACAAGGGAGCCTCATGGACCATCTGTCTTGGTTGCTGTGGAGAGCAGGGTGGGGGTATATGGGTTCAGGAATAAGATTGTCTAGATTTGAATGTGATCACTTCTGAGCGGTGGCTGTTCACTAGACAATAAATCTCTTCAAGCCTCCTTTTTCTATCATAAAAACGAGACAATTACAGAAGAAGATAAAGGATGCTTCTCATATACAATAATGACTGAATAAATGAGAGCTATTATTCATCAGTAGTGGTCTAACACCACAAAAATGATGGAATGAAAAAATCTACTTTGAGAAATGGGGCGATGGCTCAGCCAGTGAAATGCTTGATGATGTATAAGTACACTGGCCTGAATTCAATCTCCAGAACCCACATTTAAAGAAGTCAGATGTGGTAGCACACACTTTAATCTCAGCACTGGGGAGGTAGAAACGTGAGGCTTTATGGTGCTCACTGGCCTCGCCTACTTTTCAAGTTTCCAGTCAGTGAGAGACCCTGTCTTAGAAAATTAGGTGGTTGGCACCCAAGGCTGTCCTTTGGCCTCTCCATGTATACATAAGCACATGCACACACAAGAACACTCAGACAATGTCACATGGAAATCAATCCTTATTTTCTAAAAGCAAGAGAGACTCCCCCGTCTTCCTGGTGAGCCTCAAGGTCATGGCCAGTTCTCAACCTCCATTATCTAAACAGTCTGCTCTTTCTGTTGCCTGCCCTTTGGCCAGATGCCGACAGCTCCTGCAGAGGGCGGAAGGGAAAGACATGTGGTAATTGAGTCCTTGTCAGTGACTCCGATGGAGACTGAGAGCCTGCAATGGTTCCCATACGTAGCATCGGCTGGCTGAGGTCCTGGAGACCTGCTGCCTTCACAGTCACACCTGGCAGTGGAGTTTGTGAGATGGAGAGCCCTGACCTTGCATCTCCCAGACCCAGGAATCAGCTGTTTGTGTCTCCTGGGCTCTGTGTCCCTGCATAGTGACCCTTTGTGGTCCTCCGAGAGCATCTGGAGTTCTGGCAGCTCCCCATTCTACCTCTCCTTTGATAGTTCCCCAAGACAGTGGGAATGTCATGCAGAGTAGAGGGTGGATAAAGAAACAGAGACCTGAAGAAACCCTGGGCATCATGCCAGAAGGACCACTAGGCGACATGGTGTTAGCACTGAGTCTATGTGAGGAAGGGCTGAGCAATGTTATTGTTTTCCTCGTCCTTGATAATTGTAACAGTTAAGCAGACGTGAGGCTGTGTTTAGAGCTAGCCTGTGTTGGGTGGCTTTTCCTGCGGTCAGGTGAACAAATGTTCATTCACCCCAGATAGGGCCCCAGGAACAGATCAAGGAAACAATTCCATCCAAGTCCAGCTTGGTGGAGCAATGTGTTCATTGGGCTTACTAACAGGAGCATGAGTGGGTGTTACAAGGATGTGGCTGCTTTGGGGAAACACATCAACAGTGTCTCCCACAGCAATTGTTAACCCTCAGACATTCCTAGGAAGGGGTCACTCCAGGGAGAGCATGGGAATGGGCTGGTCTCATAAGGGTCTTGTGGAGTTCAGCATAGTTGCTCTGATTCAAGGTGGCAAAGCCATGTCACACAAGAGGACACTTCCAAAACCATTTGACATTTCACCCTTCACATTCCAGGGCGACTGTCACATGTTTAAAGACATGTTCCTGGGTGTAGTGGTGTATCCTGTAATCCTAGCACTTGGAAGGTGAAGGCTGGAGGATTAGGGGTTCAAACTCAGCCTTAGTTACATAGTGAGCATAGTGAGTTTGAGGCTAGCCTGGGCTACATGAGACCCTTTCTCAAGAAAAGACACATAACAAAAAAGACAATTATTAATTAACAGGGAGTATCTAATCTCAGATGAGTGTTAACACACTCAAGGCAAAAGTCCAGCTTGTGTCTTTTTGATGTGTTTGACCAGGAATTGAGAAATCTTAAAGAGATGTTAAACTCGAGTCAATATATTAATGACAGAGATTCAATTTGTCTTTAATTAAATGAGAGGACTTTTTTTAATGTTCTTATTTTTTAATGATTTATTTATTTTGCCTGCACATTTGTCTGTGTGAGGGTGTGGAATTACTTGGAGCTGGGTTACAGACAGTTATGAGCTGCCATATGGGTGCTGGGAATTGAACCTGGGTCCTCCGGAAGAACAGCCAGTGCTCTCAACCTCTGAGCCATCTCTCCAGCCCTTTTTAATGACTCAAAGAAGCATTGAGATTGCATGACAGTTTAATATGATAATGTGGCATGAACCTGTGATTCAGACACATGGGTTCTAAAATCCCTGCTGCTGGGGGAGGTTCTCAGACACCCACTCTAGAGCAGTAGTTCTCAGCCTTCCTAATGCTGTGACCCTTTAATAACAGTTCTTCAATTGTGGTGATCCCCAACCATAAAATTATTTTTGTTGCTACTTCATAACTATAATTTTGCTGTGGCTATGAACTGTAATGTAGATATCTGATATGCAGGATATCTGATATGTGACCCCTGTGAAAGGGTCATTTGACCCTAAAGGGGTCACAACCGACAGGCTGAGGACCACTGCTCTAGAGTGGGTGTCTGAGAACCTCCCCCAGCAGCTCTCAGTGACCCTTCACCTGTGAGCCTGTGCCAGGGCTGTGGCGAGCGCAGGGTTGACACAGCATCGAGCACAGGGGTCTGCGAGTCAGTCTGCTCTGGCTTCCTCCGGCCTGCCCCCGCTGCCTGGTGTCATGCGGCTGCTGATAGAGCATCAGTGATGAGGGATGAGTCCCAGATTCAAAGATACCAGGTTCTGTGTCATTACAGCTTGACCTCACACCAGGGTGGGGCTCTAGATCCCTCATCGTGGCCAACTCAGGTGGAAACTAGTGTCCCGCCGCCGCCGCCGCGGCCACCGCCACAAAGATGACATTTCTGGATCCGAGACAGTTTTATGTGATTTTATTATGTGCTAAGCCCCAAAGGAGAGCACTCTAGTCTCATTCATCACGAAACTCAGTTCTGTCCTGTGTATGAGGTGATAGGCATGTATCAGCACACCTGGCTTTCTCTGCGGGTGCTGGGGATTTGAACTCAAGTCCTCATACTTGTGCAGCAAGCCCTTCACCCACTGAGCCGTTTCTCCAATCCCTCAGCTATTGCCCAGTGAGATGCACTCACTCCAGGAGAAGCACTCACCACTGAGCCAGATGACCTGAATCTGACCCTTGGGACCCACTCGGTAGGAGAAAACTGACTTCTTCAAGTTGTCTTCTTAACCTCCACATGTAAACCACACACACACACACACACACACACACACAAATGTAATCAAAAAATTTAAGTCTCCAGTAGAAATCGTGTAATTCTTTCCTGGACAAAGCCTAAGGTGAGACACACAGAGCTACGACAGCTACACAGAGCTCTCAGTCCGAGTCATTCCCTTTATTATTCTGTGAATTCCACAGGAAGCGATGCTGCGTCTCCTCAGGGGCTTGCAGTGGCTGCATTCCACAGGCGCAGGCCGATAGGATGCTCCAGACACTCAAGCCTGTCTTAATTGACTCTTTTGTGTATTTCTTGATTCATGGCTCTCAGCGGAACTGCTCTTGATGGTGGTGTTTGTCAGTGCTGGTATTTCAGGATGGAAGTGGCCCCAGAGGCTGCCGGTGGCACAGGTGTGCTCATTTGTGTGACTCACTGGAGTGTGAGGAAGAGATGCGTTTTGAAGGGTGTCCCCCCCCCCCCCCCCCGCTTGTCAGGTCTCCCCTGGAGTTTGCCTGACTCTGTCATCTCTAAGTGACTACTGTGGATCCTTTCAATAAGGGGAGGGGTCTAGTCAAGTTTAAGTGAACAGTTTGGGAATGAACACGGCACCATCTTGGTTTCCCAGGGTGTCAGCATCCAGGAGGGGCCAAGCTTGTGACATTGCGACATAGCATTTTTATCCACAAAACTGACTGTTGAGGACCCTGCCAAAAAAGTGTATCATAATCTTCTTGTGTTTTAAGTCAGTTTACAATGTGTTGGGCCATACTCACAGGAATCCTTGGCCACATGTGGCATGCAGGCTGCGGGTTGGCTACACCTGGTGGACATTTATACAGAAGCCTGTACCTGGTTGTCATCTGATGCTCCTTTAGTCTGTCTAAGGACTCTCTTCCGACAGCCAGTGGACCGATGTCCAGATAACCTAATCCCAAGACAGATGATGCTCATTTCCGGTGGGGTACAAGGCGTGTCCCACAGATCTTGACTTCTTACATTGCTTATGCCACTGGCTTTTTCGGCTTTTGTTCCGCTGACCCCTCACAATATTAAGCACAGTCAGGTGATCCCCTTGCTGTTGTTAATTTGACTGTATTTGGTGGATGCCTCCCTCCCCACTGGACCACACAATCAAATGTGGGAGCAGGCTGCTTTTCATGGGAATGTAGAGAGACTGGATGAGTGCCGTGATAAGACTATTATCTTTCCAGTTTGATGGACTCTGGGGTCCTTCCGTCTGCTAAACCCAGGGAAGGACCAACTTCAGAACTGTCTCTAAAGCATGGAGAGGTAGCCCCAAGGAGCTTGATAAAATCTTCATTGTCTCTGGTTGGAGAGGAGAAGAGAACAGAGCATGGGTCCAGTGCTGTGCTCTGTGGCATTGGACATGGTTTAACCTTGCACGGAGGCTGTGATGCCACCACAGGCAAAAGGACAGTGGAACACCTGGCTTCACCTAAGGAGCTTGAGATCTCATGGCTGAGATGCAGAGAAAGCCCAGTGTCCTCTGATGGGGTGGAGAGGTTGATGATGGTTCATGCGCCCTCCAGATGAGGTATTGTGTGCTCAACACCAATGGAAAACACACAGAGATGTAAATATTTGCTTGAAGAATGTCTTTCTGACACTTCAAGGTACGTTTCCTGCCTCTGAGAAGCCAGTCACTAGCCCCATCAACCCTGCATTAGAATCTGAGGAAAACGATCCCCACAGCAAGAGACCCATCGTTTGGTAGATCCAGCGGAGATAATGTGACCAGCATGCAGTGGCACTGAATACTGATAAGGATGTGACAGGCCACGCTTAGACTTGATGTCACATTCAGATGGTAGCTGAGAGATGAAAAGCAAACAGAAATTAATCCCCCTCCAGGAATCTCATACACATTCACTTAGTGCTTGCCTGCCGCTCAGCGGTCTGTCTCCTGTTCTCCCCATTAATAACTATAATCAAATATCCATGATCGGTTTCCACCAACCGGGTAATTGCTTTTGCTTCCTCATTTTCTGGGATGGGCGATGTGTTCGCAAGATGGGGCAGTTGTGTAACTGTTCTGTCCATGTGAACTCCGGAAGTCAGCCGTGCCCTGCAGCTGTGGATGTCAGCCCACTTGCTCTCTGTGGAGTGAAGGAAGGAAGTAATTTTATTGTGCTATTTTTAGACTTCAATTTAGATTTCAGCCGCTATGATACTGTGTGCCTGGATAGATAGAGATGTCTGCACACAATTCCTTGCTATAGTTCTGAGTCTGCCCTGGGCTCCAGCAGGTCCCAGATTTCTTCTCAGCCTGCGGCCTCAGCAGTGCCCTGTCACACCGGCCTCTTGTGCAGTGGAGACCTGTGCAGAGAATGCATCTGCAGCGATTGGCAATCTCTGATGCTTCCATTTGCCTGAGAAGGTTCAATCCACTCGTTCCTGTGCATGTGTAATGGGCACCCCACAATTCTGTGTAAATAGACTCAGTTCGTGGCCATCTTTGCATTTTGAGACAATTTTCTAGAGGTGGTAGATGAAAGTTGCAACAAGAGAGTTGGTTTCCTTCCTCACACACCAGAAGGGTGTAGGCACTGGGGTGCCTTTGCCTCAACTGTGGTAGAAGGCTTTGAACACAGCAGAATTCCTCGTTTTTCAGCATTAGTAATGAACTTGTCAGGAACACCAAGGGTCTTTGAGGGTGTGCCAGATGTACCCACCTGAGCCTGTTTGGTGTCCTAGGTATTGTGTTGGCACCTGGGCCAATTCAGATCTCTTTGCATTTGAACCTTGTAGATTTGGGGACACAGTGGCTATTGATCCACAACATATTTGTCACTGTCACAGTGTGTACCGTGGATCACCAACACTGACAGCACACAAGATTTCCCAAGCGACTTAGCAAAATGATCTGTGTGTATATCAATCCCTTCCACTTCTTCCCCCTTTCTTCTACTGCTTTCCTTTTTTTCTCTCCTTCTTCCTCCTCTTCTCTCTCACCCACTTCTTATTTCTCCTACTTATTCTCCTTCAAATTACAAACCTTTTCAATAATCTGTGATGGTCTGAATATCCATGTCCTGGTTCAATTAAAATACTGATCCTTAATCCCCAGTGCAGTGGCCACCAGGGTGTGGCCCTCATCAATGATGATTAACATTAGCATCCTTATGAAAGTGGTCCTTGCTTCTCCCACCATGTGAGGGATGCAGCTAGACGGTGCCATCATGAAGAGTTGTTTTCTCACCAGACACCAGATTTTCTGGTACCTTGATCTTATATATATTCAAACTTCAATATATGCATACATATATTCACATATATCTAGACATGTCAATTTTGTCCTTTTGAGTTGCTTAGAAAGGTTTCTGCCATTTTAACATTGTACAGATAATTTGGAATTTGTGTTTGGTTCTTGAGCAGCTGAGAAGCCAACTAGAATGGCCTATTCCATGTTTACTCTGAGACTTTAATTTTTAATGTAGCCATTCCGCAATGGTTACTTAGCAGGAAGGCATCCCTCTGTTAACCTTTATTAGGACAGATATTTTTCCAGCTTCCCTGGGTGTTTGTTGAGTTCATTAGGTCATTCCTGAGCACCTATGGTGAGTGACATCTTGCCAGTCTATATGTTTCCTGGGATTTAAAAAGGGAGCATGAAATATTCAGGAGCCTCTTTAAATATGAAGAGGAAGGCATATGTCTGACCAATGGAATCAAATGGAATGTGGTTATGTTAAGAGTTCTGCCAGATGCCATATGGTTCAGAGGAAGGCAGCATTACTGAGTGAGGTTTGGGAAGATATGGGTGATGTGAATTCTGATATTGGCCTTGAAGAACTGTTAGATTTTAAAATAATAATAACAACAGCAACAATAATAATAATAGTAGTAGTAGTACAAAGAGTAGATTCCATGGCCTGTATGTGAAGGTCAGGACAGATTTTAAGAGTCACCTCTGTCCTTTCACTGTGAGTTCCAGGGATCAAACTCAGGTCATCCAGCTTACACTGGCAAGTCCTATTTTACCTGCTGACCAGTTATGATTGGAATGTAATGAGAGACAATCTGAGGTAGTAAAAGGCACAAGAAATAGCCATCTGTCATTAGAAACCACGCACCTTTCCTGGAGGAGTGAAAGGGCCATTCTGAGGGCATCTGGGGAACAGCCGGGAAGCTGTATAGAAGATTCCAGAGCAGGCAGAAGCCCCCTTACCGACTTGTCCAGTGGGTTGTCTCCTGGGTGACCCTAGAGCCTGCCAAGTTGACAAGCGTCATTGCTTCCCACAAGCTGGTGGAATGGGAGTTCCTGAC
>CABHPR010090787.1:0-22783 GCA_902168415.1 Peromyscus melanophrys
AAAAAAAAAAAAAAAACCTCACTTATTCACCAAGTGGAACTTTCACAGCATACTCACTTGGGTCTATTTTTGGTTCTCTATCTGAGATTAGTATATTTTTGTTCATGTCTTCTGAGGGACAATGTTATACAACACTATAAGACCTAAGAGCTTTGTAACCAGAAATATTGTTTAGAAGGGAAAGTTTTTTTAATGCCACAAGATTGCTTCATAAGAATAGAAAGTATATGGACATGAGTAAATATTTTAGAATGTATAAATGAAAAATTAAGGGGGAAATAGGAAAAATCATGGTTCCAGCCATCACATAATTATGGCAAATCATAAACAAATAGATAAATAAAGAGTAAAAGTCATCAAAAAGATACTAAACTAACTCTTATATTTATATTGCTATTACAAAGTACAGTGACTAAGGCCACTTATAAAATAAAGCATTTAGTTGTGCTTATGGTTTCAGGGCATTGGAGTACATGATGGCAGTGCAAAGATGTGACTAAAGGAACAGGTAAGAGCTTATATGCTGATTCTCAAGTAGGAGACAAAGAGAGGACACCCCGGGAAAGATGCCAGTCTTTCAAAACCTCAAGGCCCATTATTCCCAGTGACACACCTCCTTCAACAAAGCCATAGGTCTTAATCTTTTCCAAACAGCTCCACCAACAAGGGACAAAATATTTGAATATATGGGACTGTATTGTCAATTCTCATTCCAACCACCACTGTCCCTAGCCTCTGTAGGCTCCTGGCCATAGCATAATGCAAAAGCATTCACATCAGCTTTAAAAGTCCCCAAGTCGGCCGGGCGTTGGTGGCGCACGCCTTTAATCCCAGCACTCGGGAGGCAGAGACAGGCGGATCTCTGTGAGTTCGAGGCCAGCCTGGGCTACCAAGTGAGTTCCAGGAAAGGCGCAAAGCTACACAGAGAAACCCTGTCTCGAAAAAAAAAAAAAAAAAAGTCCCCAAGTCTTTCACAGACTCAGTAGTGTTTAAAAGTGCAAAGTCCAAGTCTCTTCAGAGATTCAAGGGAATCCCTTAATTCTATCCACCTATGAAATCAAAATGCAAATTGCATGCTTTCAAACACAACAGCACAGAGTGTATATTATCATTCCTAAAGGCACAGTGAGAAAATACTGTAATAAAGAAAAGACCTAAACCTACCAGGGAAAATTTCAAATCCCTTCACTCCATGTCTGAGGTCAAGGGGCTTACATGACTCTTCCCTTTTGGCAACATATTTCCCTCTCCTCAGCTGTTCCCACTACATGCATGCAGCTCCCCTTGAAATAAATCCTATGGCTCTTGCACCTTTCACATATTGGGGTCTCCAACAAAGCTCAGATTTCAATTTCACAGAGTCACAAAAAGACCTCTAAAAGTCTCCATAAAAAAGACTCCCTTATCCTACACCTGACCTCAGCAGTTCTCCTTAACCACAAAGGAAGATTTCATATCCACTTACTGTGACGGTATTGTGTTCCCCAAAATATTGTGCACGCTAATAAACTTATCTGGGGTCAGAGAAGAGAACAGCCACAATATTAAACATAGAGAATAGGCAGTGGTAGCACACGCCTTTAATCCTAGCATTGCAGAGACAGAGATCCCTCTGGCTCTCTGTGAGTTCAAGGCCACATTGGAAACAGCCAGGCATGGTGACACATGCCTTTAATCCCAAGAAGTGAGCCTCTAATCCCAGAGAGTGATGGTAGAAGGCAGAAAGATATATAAGGCGTGAAAACCAGAAACTAGAAGCATTTGGCTGGTTAAGCTTTCAGGCTTTCGAGCAGCAGTTCAGCTGAGATTCATTCTGGATGAGGACTCAGAGGCATCCAGTCTGAGGAAACAGGATCAGCTGAGGAAATGGCAAGGTGAGATAGCTGTGGCTTGCTCTGCTTCTCTGATCTTCCAGCATTCACCCCAATAACTGGCCTCAAGTTTGATTTTATTAATAAGGCCTTCTAAGATTCCTGCTACAACTTATTCATATCCTCTACCACTCTAAAACCAGAACCACACTGATGATGTTCCCAAGTATGACTAGCAACTGGTAGAGAACCCTGGCCTACTTAATCTCATTTGTAACATCTTTGATCTTTGATTTGCTTTTTAAGAGCAGAAAATTCCTTAAACTTTTTTTTTCACAAATTTCAGGTTTAAGTGGCTGGAGTATAGCCCTAAAGTCAACTCTTTTCTTACCCCAATGTAGATCAGCTTTACCTTGATTGCCTTACCTCTATGAGCACAAACTTTGCACCAAAACTAAATTTCCTATTGCTCTGTTTTCTCTGCAAAGTGTACTCTTTGTAATTCTTTTTCCCTCCTTACTTTTTTTTATTATAGACATGCATAATACTGATTACTGTTTACCACATGACAGAGACAATATTAGTCTGTCTTGAAATTTCCATAGACAAATAAATTAAAAGATTACTTTTCAATTTAGCTATAAGACAGTTCTTAAGACAAGGATAGAAGGAAGCTACCTTCTATGCCATAATAGCACAAAAATGGTTTCTAGCCTAGTTGCTAATATGGTTAGTCCACTCTAAATACTTCTGTTGTCCAAGTTCCTACTAGATTATCCAATATGTTCTGCTCAATTAAGAAGCAAATAACTTATATAATATTATTCATATATTAAAATTTGAATATTAATGAATGTTGTATCAGCAATTACACATTTTGCTTGTATTGTTTCATTGATAAATTCTATTAAATTAAGGAAAATATTACCAATTCTACATAAGTTTTTCCAAGAAATGAGCAAACTACTTCAACTTTTATTTTACAAAGATACAATTACTCACAAAAACAAATAAAATTATTCATCTGAAGAAAAAGTTGGTAAAAGTGCAATGAAAACAGGGAGAGGGAAACTAAAAATTTAACCCTTCAGGATATTGAGAGAATGTGAAAATTAGCAAATCAAATAAATGAATATTTAAAAAGGATGTTTATTTGTCCATGCTTGTTTACTCTTGTAATGTAAGGTTGCTTACATCAAAATATGACATTGACTGTAGTATTCTCTTTTAATCTAAGGAGGAGGCAAAGAACATATTTAAATAAACATATAACATGAACATTTGATAAAACTGATATTCAGTATTAAAAATTCTACATTCTTGAATATTTCATAGTTTCATTTTTATTATAGTTGAATAAAATTCAATTTTATATTTAATACAAGTACAACATTCTCTATCAAAGATGTGACCATATGCACAATATCTGTACAATACTGGCCCTTCGACATTTCATCAGACATCGGGGAAATCACTAGTCACCATCCTGCCTTGAGGCTGCAGTTACTGTGCACTGAGGAATGGAGTCAAATCATGTGCCTGTTGCAATGGAAATAGACTTGTTGGGAAAAAAGGGTTCCAGAGGGGGACTAACAGTGTGCGATGAGAGTAGAAAACGGGAGATGAAAACGACTAAAATTCTCTGTACACGTGTTTGAAGCTGTCAGAGAATGAAAAGTATGCAGAGAAAACTCACAATATAAAAAATATACAGTTAATTTAGTCAGTCTGATAAACTATTCCCCATTTATCTATGAGACATATGTTTCAAGATGCCCAGATGATAGCCACAACAACTAAGCCACAGAGTATAACCAGAATTTTGTATACAGAGTCTATGCTTATTCCTGTATGATTGCAGCTATCTAGTTGAGTGCAATGGGGTACCTACTAAGGTGGGCTCTAGGCAGTCAGTGTTGTGCTGGTGAAACTGATCTTCCTCTAAAACCATTGGCCCTCCACAAGGAATAACATAAGCAGACATGGAAATTCACACAAAATCTGATCAGTGCTAGCCTCAGAGAAAAGCCTTTAGGAATATCTGCAAAATCATTTTTATGCTCTTTAATTTTTGATTAGAAATTTTCTGTCCTGTCCAATGAATGAATACTCCAGGGCCAGAGTGTCCTGCATACTCATATAATATTCTAATTTCAACATGAAACAATTTATAAGAGTAAGTAAACTGTTCTTTAAATCGTATATATTGATATTACTGTTTATTATGATAATAATCTGAAAGTAAATCAAAATGATCACTTCATATATTATCTGAGCTTCTAAACATAAGCTAACAGCTTTAAATAATTACTCTGCATTTAGGAAACTGCATAGGTGTAGACATGACACTATTCTGGGAGGTGATGGGGGAGAGGAAACCATGAACATAATATATTGTATGAAAACAAATATTTTTGACTTAGAAAAAAAGCATTTCATCATAGTGACTCATCATTTTAAGCTGTAGATTTTTTCAGTTTGATTTCTGTAATTTATCTTTTGTGTTCTCTGATAGTTGTTTCTTATTTGATTTGAAAGTTTTTGAATTAATCAAAAATTGTGAAATTGCAACAGCTTTTGTAACTGTCTTAAAAGTAGGATTTTAGAATGAAATTATAAAGACTATAGAAAATGATTCAAATCACAACAGTTTTAAAATTAATATTGAGTAAGAAGAGAGAACTGTCATTGCTTGCTTAGGGTTAAGTATCGAAATTGGAGGCAAAGACAAAACCTAAGTGTCAAACCATAGAGAGTTTTTATTCTGACCATTTAAGGATATGTACTCAAATTTAGATACTTTAAAAGAAAACTTTTTCACGATGCTGACTGAGTAATAAGGTGTATAGGAAAACTCAATTTCCTCACCATTACTTGCTCTTTATGGTATCTTACAGAACTGCTGTATTATGTTGAAATACAAAAAAAAAAAAAATGAAGCTTTGATAACACATCAATGTGACACCTTAATATTGCCTTCCTGTAGCAGAAAATGCTCACAAAAATTTGACGAGATAAAATTGACGCTTCCTTACCTCAGCTACAACTTCAATTGAGGTTTGATCTTTTTATGAAAGAGGAAGAAAGGTAAAAATTTTCAAGGATTATTATTTTTGCTTCTTATTTTGTTTTCAGGGAAGTAATATGTGCTTGAACAATAAGACAAACAGAACTGAACTCACTCTGTGATGCAATGAATGTGTTTTCGGTATTGGTATAAAACATACTCCTGATGCTGCTGAAGTATGAAGTGATTACATTTGATTAGGTAGCTCCATTTACACCCAAAAGCATGCACACTGATTTACCTGGAGGGCTCATTCCTCCCTTCTTTGTGTTCCTTCTTCCAAGTGTACAGCTTCCTTTTCTGTTGCCTCTTTACTGGGGCACTTCCTTACACATGTCTTGTGATCACCAACTTGGTACTATTTGGAAGGTGAACAATTCAATTTCCTCTCTTTTACAAGATTTGGTTATTTGTTGAAAACTCCTCTTTAACTGCCTATGGGATGGTAAAGAGCAAGGCATGTGAAAATAGATACATTTCATTTAACCTGGTGTCAAGAAACAAATAGAAAAATAGACTTTTAAAGGCTGAATAGATAATATGAAATATATGTTTGAAAACCTGCTGAGAACTCAGGAAACCAAGGGAGAGAATAGGTGTGTCTGTGTGTAGCAATTCATGGCAACTATTTTTGAACCCCTTGACCTTGTACTTCATTGATGCAAGTCAGATGTAAAAACTTAGGATCATTTTATCACCCACACTGTAAGTTCCCCAAGTGAAGTTCCTTATATGGAGAGAAATGCAAATCACAACTGACTATTTTTTTTCAAAACCTTCAAATTAACACTGCAGTATCTTCCCACATTGACCTATAAAACGGTAGAAATTAATGAACTCTGCTGGGCGAAGGCTAAAGTTGAGCAATGGCTCGATGATACAGCCATAAGAAGTGCAACAATACTGCCATCTACCGCTTGAAATATCTGCCCATACATATGACAGAGCATTGTTTATGTTTGATAATGACAAAAGTACACATCACCTCTTTCTTGCAACTTTCAAGTAATCTTATGCAAGTGCATATATCTCATAACATTTGAATTTGTAAAAATCTTTGATTGTGTTGAATTTTGAAAGCTCATTACCAAATAATAATAATATTCTTTCTAAAGGTTTTTCTTGAGTGTAGATGTAGGCTCATGCTATGAATAAAAATACAAGTGGATTTCAGATATTTCAGATAAAAATGAAATTTTTGCAATAAATAATAACTGTAACTGACACTAAGATTATTTTTATTTTTTTCAATTTTACATTTTTAAAATATTTGACCGTTTATGACTTCTGTACAATATTAAGTGATCATATTTGGCTCTACCATTTCTTTCTCTTATACCCCTACAGACCTTAACTGTCTTGTCCCCAATCAGCCCTGCACCTACTACCGTCTCTCTTTTTGTGCTTTTGCAAGTCCTGTGAGGTCTTTACAGCTTCTGCGTGCTCATGATTTGCAATGCCCACACTCTGGCTACTCCAATCCTGTTAGCCCTTTCTTCGGTGTCCACTCAGTCTCAGTGTAGGAGATACAGATACCCATTCAGAGCTGAGCACTCGGCTGCCCCTTATTCTCACTTTGAGTAGTTTCAAGACTCCAAGTTGAACACCATTCAAAGAGGATCCTCAGACTAACGCTGATAAAAGCATTTAAAACCAAGCTAAAATAAAGGTCCATTTAGAAAACATAAGTTTGAATACTCCACTGAGCTCAAGGAATCTTTTTTTTTTCTTTTTTTGGTTTTTCGAGACAGGGTTTCCTTGGAACTCACTTGGTAGCCCAGGCTGGGCTCGAACTCACAAAGATCCAGCCTGTCTCTGCCTCCCGAGTGCTGGGATTAAAGGCGTGCGCCACCACCGCCCGGCAGCTCAAGGAATCTTTAGGTATGAGCTTTTGACCAAGTTGACAATTCCCAGCATGCATTTCCTCCCGTGGTGTGGCCTCAGATTAAGTCTGCGGTTGTCCTGTTTCGGGTCTGTCACTATGGGCAAATCTAACAATTCAGTATTGTAGTAGACGACATTCAAAGCTGGACTAGATTGTTGATGACTTTTCTTCACAATGGCCTACATATCACCCTCTAGCACTGAATGTTGAGCAGCGGGGAAGAGCACTCTGTTTAGTTCCTGCTTCATTTTTCTATGTCTTGTATCTCACTTTGTCACTTTACAGATATATCACAAGACAAAAAGTTTTCATTTCTACTATTTTACCCATAATATACAGTGTATTAGTTTCAATAAAAACTACTGATCCAGTTTTATTGAATTTGGTTACACTCATAAAAGTATTTGTAGAAACTATGAAAAACATTGATGTTTAACTGACTTTTTGTTTCTATGTAATCAGAGACAAAACACCATATATAGGGGAACGATTCTGACAGTCAATCTAGAAAGTGAATTATTGAAGAGATAATACAAAGAAAGGCAATTGCCTAGATGCATTCACTGCATATTTCTCCTTCTCAGCAATCTGTGTTTTGTTTTGTTGTTTTGTTTTGTTTGGCTTTTCGAGACAGGGTTTCTCTGTGTGGTTTTGGTGCCTGTCCTGGATCTCACTCTGTAGACCAAGCTGACCTCGATATCATAGAGATCCACCTGGCTCTGCCTCCCAAATTCTGGGATTAAAGGCACGCGCCACTGCCACCTGGCTTGCAGTCTATGTTTTTATTATGACTATATAGTATTACCATTCTTCCAGATGGCTAGCCAAGCTATTTCATGCTTACTATCATTCACCTGTATATAAACAATAATATTCTGAAAATTTAGGATTAACCAAGGAAACTTCCCAAGAGGATAAATAAACAGATGTAAATTTTCATGTGCATAATGGATTATATATTGTAGATCTGTTAAGAGATGTGAATTAGTTATGGAAGTTTCACTTAGGAATCAGCTTTCTCACTGCTTCTGCAACCTCTAGAGATCATGAGCATTATGTGTAGCACGAATCTTAAAAGTTCTTATTAATAAAATCAAACCTGGGGCCAGGTATTGGGGTAATTGCTGGAAGATCAGAGAAGCAGAACAAGCCACAGCCTCACCTAGCCAATTCCTCAGCTGATCCTGTTTCCTCAGACTGGAATGGGTCTCAGCTGAACTGCTGCTAGAAGCCTAAAAGCTTAACCAGCTAGTTTCTGGTCTTCATGCCTTATATACCTTTCTGCTTTCTGCCTTCACTTCCTGGGATTAAAGGCTCGCTTCATGGGATTAAAGTCACCATGCCTGGCTGTTTCCAGTGTGGCTTTGAACTCACAGAGGTGCGGATAGATCTATGCCTCCCAAGTGATAGGATTAAAGGCGTGAGTGCCACCATTTTCTGTCCTTTGTATCTAGTGGCTGTTCTGTTCTCTGACCCCAGATAAGTTTATTAGGGTGCACAATATTTTGGGGAACACAATACCACAATTATGTAGCTCATCATACCTCCTTTCATCAATGCAAAATGCAGCCTTTTCTACCACTTCCTTAACACTTACGTATACATTATCTCCATAGGATGGGTGTAGAAGCTATTCTGGAAGCAAAGTGAATTAAATTCCCTCAAAAGAAAGGAAGGAGGAAGAAAAGGAGGGAGGAAGGAAGGAGGGAGGAAGTGATAATAGGGAGGGAAGGAAGAAAGGAGGGAAGGAGGAAGGAAAGGAAGGATGATAAAGAAGGAAAAAGGAGGGAGGGAAGGAAGGAAGGATAAAAAAGAAAGAAGGATGGAAAGAAGAAAGGATGGAAGGAAGGGAAAACAAGGAAGGAAAGTTAATTGCTAAAGTTTTAAAATGTTTGGTATTCATTTGAAATTTGGAAGACTATGTGTGGATGCATGATCAAAGCAAACCTTTCAAGCAGTAAAATTAAATTAAAAATTTAGAGGATGGGGAGATGGTTTAGTGGTTAAGACTGTTTGGTGCTTTGGCAGAAAGCATATCAGGCAGCAGATATGTGCCTGTGACTTCAACTCCAGTGGATCCAATGCCATGTTGTGGCCTATACAGGTACCTTCACACAAGTTACATATACAGACACACATATACACATAAAAACTTTTAAAATAAATCTTAATTAACACATATAATATTAACAATGAGTCATCTGATTTTTTTTATCTCCACAAAGTTTTGCACTTTGGTTAACTGTTTTTGTTTTGTTTTTTGTTTCTCTACCGGATTATAATTGTTACATGAAAATTATATTCATGCAATTTCTGTTTTCAAATGGAACAGGAAAAGTAATAGTACAATATTACAATAAGTAAAATGAAGATGAAAATAAATCATCATCATCAACATCATCATCAACATCATCATCATCAACAGTAGCCGCAGCAGCAACACACTGTAGAAAAAGGGACTGTGGGGAATAGAATTCCAAACCAGAAGATGCAAAGTCATCATTTTTCCACCACATGCTGGCCTAACATGAAGAAAGTAAAAATCTGAGATCCATGCAGCTACAGAGGAGTTTTCCAGGTAGCTCTGTTGGGATGAGGGTTTGTGCTTTCTATCCGAAATTCCAGGAATGGAGTTCTTTGTTGACAAAGAAGCAGAGCAATGCTCTAGATATTCATGAATGTGTAGTCTACTTACTTGTGTCCAATAAATTAGCCCATTGAGAGAGAAAATTTCATTCGCTTAGATATATTTGACAGTATTTATTTTCTACAAATGTAAACCTACCTGGAATTCATGCAACCATAGGTACGTTCTGATTCCTCATCTATCCATTGTAACTGGGAGTGAAGTTGGGCAGCAACAATGTTCTGAGACATCTGCCATGGATTCAGATCCTCCATTAATGATGGTTTGTGTTGTTCTAGTATGGCAGTCACCAAAATCTACAAAAGTAGGTGTCTTTATCTATCAAGTTTAATGTATTTTCATTCTAATAATATTGTACATTCTTCATGTTTGAGTAAAATCAACCATATACTTTTTATTCAGTTAAAACAACTAAATTAGTATTTGAAAATAAGACTTCGGCATGAGGATTTAGCTCAGTGCTACAACTATTGTCTAGGATTTGTGAGGCCATATCACACTCCAGATCAAAAAAAAAAAGATGTAAAATGAAAATAAAATGACTATCAATTAGATATACCTTCAATTGTTACCACTTTTATCTTATTATAATCTCTTATATTGTAACTTTTAGATTTCTTAAAATATAATTGATATTATATATAATTTTGCTGATAAGTACATATTAATTTACATTAATACTATAATGCTAATGTTATATATTATTATATTCTCATTTATATTTATTGGATAATCATATGGTATGACAGTGTAAAATGAAAAAAGGTGACTAACAACCATGTGATATTTTCACTTTGTCCTCAATATGTATGAAATCTGTTATTCGGGGAGATGAGGCTGATTGCTCAATATGCAGTCTGACTTTCTGATGAGTGAAACAGTTTTGAGTAGAGAGCCACAATATGAATGTAACTAATATGATGTTCTGAAACAGAACCCTAAATTTATCTCTAAGCTTAATAGTTTCGATTGCTACAGGTAAGTCAGGTAATATAGATTTCATCACTGAAGTACAGACACATGTTGGTCAATAGCAGAACTCAGCATTTACAAAAGAGTAAATAATCAGTTTAGAATATTTTATTTTGAAATTGCTCTATTGAAAGCTAATCCATTTAAGCTCTATGATGCCGATTTGTTTTTTATGTTTGCATTTTGATAAAATGCCTAAGAAGCATTTAAATTCCAGCAACTCTGTGAAGATTATAAAACTTCTTTAGGCACAAGTCCCATACTTTGGAAAAATGAATTATGAATAATAAATTATGAAGGAATTTTAATGAATTCACTCAAAACATATCGTGTGAATATTGTTTATCATATATGTGCTACATATTAATTATAACTAAGTACAAAATAATAAATGCAAGAGTATGTTTTTACTTGAAATATTTATTGCTAATGCAGGCCAAGATTCAAATTAACTCCATTGTAGTTTTATATATATATATATATATATATATATATATATATATATTTAAAACATGATTATGTGTGCATAATAATAATAATAATAATAATAATAATAAGATTTTCCCCAGTGTACAGTAGATTAAAAGTAAAGTTTTGTTTATCTCATATGTAACATACCAGGTATCTTTCAATGACTTTTTGTAGTGTCTTGATCATTTTGGGGCTGCATGCTTCCTTTTTGTTTTACTCTTACTCTCAGATAATTTTGATAATGTGAGAAAGAGTGTGGGAAAATAATCAAGAACTTGAGGACATTTCAGATTATACTCCTTTACCAAACCTGGGATTAGGTCAGACCTATTGAAGAAAGATGTGACTTTCAGATGGGTTGTCGTGGAGGTTCTTACACCCACACTTAAGTACACACTCGACTAAGATGATAATGGAAAAGAAAAGGACTCCACCATTGACTACACTCAGGCAAGTCAGCACTGTATCGAATAATGGCCTATCATTTCTCTCAGGTCCTAAAACATGTTGCTAAACTAAACTCGGTCTTATAAAAAAAAATTAGGAAAACAGATAGGAGCATAATAACTACCATAATATTCCTATTTGGGAAAATATTATTCTTAATCTCTAATACACGAATATGAAATTAAATACCTGGCATTAGAGGACTTGCCTCCTGATGAATAAATATGACATATCTGGGTTAGGCTGTTTTGGAGGTCTTTCTTGATTCATTGTTCGATTGTGTGCATGTCACATAAAAGACACCAACATGTAGCACGAATCTTAAAGGTCTTATTAATAAAAACAAACCTCGAGCCAGGTATTGCGGTGAATGCTGAAAGATCAGAGAAGCAGAACAAGCCACAGCTTCCTCACCTCGCCAATTCCTTAGCTGATCCCGTTTCCTCAGACTGGAAGCCTCTGAATTCTCATCCAAATAGATCTCAGCTGAACTCTTGCTCAAAAGCCTAAAAGCTTAACCAGACTCTAGTTCCTTGTCTTCATGCCTTATATACCTTTCTGCTTCCTGCCATCACTTCCTGGGATTAAAGGCTCTTGTTACCACACCTGGCTGTTTCCAGTGTGGCCTTGAACTCATAGAGATCCAGATGGATCTCTGCCTCTGGAATTCTAGGATTAAAGGTGTGTGTGCCACCATTTTTTTGGCCTCTATATCTAGTGGCTGTTCTGTTCTCTGACCCCAGATAAGTTTACTAGGGTGCACAATATTTTGGGGAACACAATATCACCACACCAACAGTATACCATTTAGACATCTCCGAGGTTTGTTTGGTTTTCATTATTTTTTTTATTTAAATTCTACACAGACATACAATGCATCTTGGTCATACCCACCTCCCTCTTTCTTTCTCTACATCTTCCTGCCCCCTCAACATACAGCCTATATCCCTCCTAATTTGTGTTTATATATGCATTTATATATTTATGAGTGTGTGTGTATACATATATGTGATATATTTACAACTTAAAAATTTATAGTTATAATTGTCCATTGCAATTACTGCTGCCCATACATGCATGCTGTGTAGTCGGCCACCAGGGCATGAGTAACACACTAACAGCTGTGACCACCCCCCACACACACACAAAGAAAAGTGACTCAATGTCCCTCAGTAACTATCAGCTACTATTAACTCCTTCATCTAGCGCTGGAGCATTGGGACTCCAAACTGTGCAGGAATTAATTCCCTTGATCTTATAGAGATCTGGTGACTATAGCTGATGTAAATTCATGTGTGTAACAGCTATGTCATGTCCAAAGTCTGGCATTTGTAACTTTTAGCTCTCCTCCCCATCCACGTTATCCTCCCCGTCCATGACCGAACCTGAGACTTGGAAGTGAGGACTGATATAAATATTCCATTTACAGCTAACCACTCGCTGTAGAGTCTTCTCCGCGTTTTTAACAGTTATGAGTTCTCCATGCACTAAGTACAACCTCCTGCAGTAAGAAGTTTCTCCAACATGGATGAAAACACACACACACATAGATAAAAAAAAAAATAAGTGTATTTAACAAATTTAGTATTAATATGGCCTGTGGTTTAACTTTAGGTTTTGACCATATTTAAAGAATCAGTCATTTATTTCTTTCTGTAGAGCAGGCATTGAATCCAATCAAGAGGTTGGTTGGTTACCATTAGAAACAGCCACCGGGCGGTGGTGGTGGTGGTGGTGCATGCCTTTAATCCCAGCACTCGAGAAGCAGAGCCAGGCGGATCTCTGTGAGTTCAAGGCCAGCCTGGGCTACCAAGTGAGTTCCAGGAAAGACGCAAAGCTACACAGAGAAACCCTGTCTCAAAAAACCAAGAAAAGAAAAAAAGAAAAAGAAACAGCCTTCCCACTACTGCACCAGTGGGCATACATTACCTAGAAATTAATTACAAACACATGTGGAGTCCAGCACTGAGTGATATCATTAATGCTGCCCCCCAGAAAGGTGCTTAGCACTTCCTAGCACTATGCAAGCTAGCCAGCAGGTAGAGTTCCCTGGTCAGTTCAAGACTCTATGTCTTACAACCAAAATATGTAGTGTTCTCAACAATAGAGACCAAATATCTAGTTATAATGGACAAATAAAAAGTGGAAATGGAAATAGCCTATCTTTTTGGGGGGTGGTAATCACCAACAAATAACTTATAGAGAAATAACCTGTATCTGCATTGATATTTTCACTTAATATCTATGCCTTTGGGAAACAGCATGCTTTCTCTTCTTTTCTATATAATCTTTCAGTGGCCTAGATTCACTCAGCATCATATATTCACAGTTTGCAGCTCAGATAATTATGGTTTGTTTACTTATACAATACAATTTTCTGTCCATTGCATAATAATTTCCAGTCTTTCTGTTTCTAACAAGGTTTCTGTGCAAATGACTAACAAATAAAAATAAGAGTTGAACCATGCAGTTGCATGCTTACTTTTATCCCTCAAACTCTGTTTTAGTTTAGCTATTTTTCAAATTCCACAAGCTCAAAACTAAATCATCTTTCATGACCAACATGATGACTACAACTCTGAAGCTCTGTTGTAGAAATAAAACTGCCTTTTAGAATGATAGAATAAACACTGTGATGATGTAGAAGGACCAAAGGTTTATTTCAGTATGTGGATAGGGTCTTTGTTTAAAGATAAGTACTCTTTTCTTTGTGTCCCAATATCCCCACATGTTCAATGTAGATGAAGATAATTTTTGATATGGCTTATCTCCTCACTTGTAACTCCTTACAGCATATGGCTCAACTGTATGCATTGGACTGAACTACGTTGCATTAAGGTTATCTGAAACAAGAAAATATAATGATTAAGGAATGTTCCTAATGTGTCCTTTACAAGTGAACAGGCTTTCAAAATACAGATAAGAGGAAGGGGAAGATCTTGAAGACAAAGTTGATTCCTGACCCCGATGACTCTAGAAAACAGAGCCAAATTTTCAAGAACATAAGTTCTTCTCTAGATCATTTTTAATCAGAAAATATATTTTCATTTTTTTCTAATATTTTCTACTCAAAGATCAGCTTCTCTTAGTCTTCATTACAAATAATCCATGGTGACATTTTAACTATGACTTGCTGAAGATTGTTAGCTGTAGCCTTCTTTGCTCAACCCACTTTCTGTTGCCTAGGGCAAGAACATTTATCTGGGTGTTTTTTTTTTCCTATGTTTTCAATTTGTCTTTGTTTTTTTAGTCACACATTAGACAATTTAAATAAAAGATGACAAAACCCAAAACTAATACCAGAAATAATATAGTTTTATAAATTATAAAGTATTTTCTTGTAAGAGAGTCATGTTAAATGTTCATAGGCAAGCACAGAAACTTGATAATATCAGGAAGAAAGATTATCTGTGAAATAGATTTCCATTAAATTGGTTGTATCAAATCCGTACGTACAACATAGCCCATAACTAGGGAAAAGAATACATCTTTCTTCTGTACAAACATTTGTTTATTTTTAAAAACCTTTGCTACTAGCAAAGCACACAGATTTGGTTGAATCAATGGCATGCATCAGTTGAACAACAATCTAAGCTTTTAAGAAAATCAAAAAAAATTATAAGTCAAAATGAAAAAATATTCAAAAAATATTATTTTAAGACCTCACTTGAAATAAATAAGTTGCCATGTTTATGACTGACATCATTGGACTTTTTTCTTACATCTACAATGCCCCCTTTATATCTTTTCCTCTGAGAGATAATTGCCTGATTAATGCTCCAGAAATTCAAAGTTGTTATTATGAGTGATTAGGATTATGTCAAGAAAATATATAGGCACAATTATATCTAACATATTAGCAGCTAATTATCATCTGCTATAGCTGAATATAAGATTAAGAAAACATTATGACATTTGTGATAAAATTAATAATTATCTTTCATAAACAAATTTATGAATCCAAAAATAGGCCACATAGTTAATCTACAAATAATTATTGTAATTGTTTGACAAAATCAAAGCAAATTTCAGACATCTTGAGTAGCAAACTTTTAAAATACTGGGATAGGATCAGTATTTAGTACTATGAGATGCAAAGCTTATGAACCATAACAGTGAATGGACAAACAAGAAACACACAATGATGAAATAGTGACACTTTGATTGTACGGCCTCAAACATTCATCTAATTGGATCCATTCAGCATGAAGTAATGTTTGGTTCTGTAAACAAAGCTACCTGTTGTAGATGTAACCAACCGTCTTATAAATAAGAAACACAGAACCAATGCAAAGAAGAAAGCCAAGAGGTCAGAGCTAAGAGCTAAAACGTTACCCTTCCTCCTGCGGTGGTCCTACCTCTCGGAAGGAGAGCTACTTCCTGTGTTAAAGTCTTTATAAAGACTTTCGTTTCTGCCTTCTCATTGGTTGTAAACCCAACCACAGGACTGCCTCATCACGGCCTGTTTGTATAGACCTCCAGGTGTTCTATGGTTGGTATTGAGATTAAAGGCATGTGTATCCAATGCTGGCTGTATCCCTGAACACACAGAGACTTAACCTAGCTTTGTCTACCAAGTGCTGTGATCACAAGCGTACACCACCACTGCCCTGCTTTCCTATGGCTTGCTAATAGCTCTGACCCCCAGGCAACTTTATTTATTAACATACAATTAACATTTTGGTACAAAAGAAAAATATAACCATAACCTGTGGCTGGAAAGACCATAGGCCAGAGAGAAGAACCATCTATGGACATTTTCCTAAGGCAATATAATTTATAACTGTATTCTAAATACCTTTCTAAATATCAGCAACTGCAGCCTTCAGCTCTCATTGAAAAGCTTCATTTTGCGAAAGTTAGAGACTACTATAGAGATCCAGAGTTTGTCAGCTTCAGAACATGAAGCTATGGAAGCAAGTCACATGTCTATCCACAGATGAATGAACGAGTGCAATATAATTGTTCAATGGAATAGAATTTAACCTGAAAAAAACCTCTAAAATACATGGACGGTAATATGGATTGCCTTGAGGACATTAAGCTAAGTGACAGAAGGCTGTCGTGTGTCAAGTTGTGCATGATTTCATTTCTAGATAGCTGAAGATGACTTTGAACTTCTGATCCTTCTTCCTGTACTTCCCAAGTGCTGGGATTACAGATGTGAGCCACCAATCCAGTTTTACAAGGTGTTGGGGATTGATCCCAGGAATGATTACATTTCTGTGGGATCTCTGTAATATTCAATCTCAAAGACACCGGGAGCCGACTGGCAGCTACCAGTGGCTATGGGACCAGAGAAATGAGGACTTACTAACCCACAGCTGTATAGTTCACTTACCTAAAATTATTAAATTCTAGAGATCTGCTGTATGGCACAGTACTGTATTTTACAGTGCCACATGGCATGCTAAAAAACTCATTAGGACAATGTATCTCATGTTTAGTGCCAGTAGGAAAATAAAAATTTTAAAAGAGCACTCACAGATATATGTATAACCATATAAATTTTGTGTTATTAAAATAAGAAAAATGCTAAAAACCAAGAACAGAAAATAAGTGACTTTGAGTCCCATACCCCAAATGATACATTTACAATAAATCCTACACCTAATGCTCAAGGAAGATTCTAGAAGAAGAGGCAGTGAGATGATAAAATTCAGAAAAATCATAAGCTCTCAAAGTATGGTTGCTGAACATGATAAGCACAATGACAATACCAACTGACATGCTCTTGAAGACAAGATATTTCACACTGTCCCAAAACCTAGATAAAGAGTTACAGGTGATCACAGTCTGCTGAGAGAGACCATAAGCCTCTTCCATGAACACTCCCCATATGGGTTTTCCAATTCCAAGTGGTCAGTCCTGAATATATACATATGAGCAATGTTAAATGGCTACAGTGTATATATATATATATATATATATATATATATATACATATATATATATATGTGTGTGTGTGTGTGTGTGTGCATATATGTGTGTGTATACACACATACATATACATATATACAGCATATATTCATATATACACATCTATTTACATGAAAAATAATAATTAAAGGAGAGATCATGAATTTGAGAGGGGGAAATCAGAGGAAAATTGAAGAGAATGGTATGAGTAGAAGTAATGTATATGCACTGCTCATGAATGTTGTTCTCAGAAACAATGTTATTAAATAAAGAATTCTTAATTTTTCTGTTCATTGCAATGAGAAAGTCATCTTAAAACAATCTATAGATTATTCAAGGGTAAATTTTCTTTGCATATATAATAAATACCTAGGTATCAATGGTAGCTTCTTCATATTTGGAAGTTGTCAGTCTCATGAGGCAGGTGTGGTATATAAATGGAGTGAAAAATATTGTTACTTTATATGGCAAACATTTCACAATAACCTTGCATTTAATCATAGGCTCTTAATTATGGGTTTCACTTAAAATTTCAGTCTCATAATTTAGTGCAACAGAAATGAATCAAATGATTCTATGTGGGTAAATATTGAAAGGAGTTTTTGTAAATAAATATCATCATTCCAATATATCAGAGTTATGATTATTCGTCTTTATATGAGGACTATATTAAATATGTCTCTTATATTTTTGAATTGTATGTAGATATTATAAGTCTTCCTTTTGTCTTTTTTGGCAATTATTTATTTTCAGAGTACATTTTTATTAGTACTTTGTTATATATCATAATTTTTAATCAGTTAAAACAATATATTCTCTGGTATTACTGCCTTAGACTGAATTTTCTCTGCAGTGTTTTGGCTCTTTTACATATTTGATGAACCATGGCACCAAGTTTTGTTTGGAATGATTGCCCATTAAATATGTATAATTTAATTTTTAATTAACCATTTTATTTAATATTCATACATACACATAATGTGTTTGGAGCCAATATAATCACCACTACCTTCCCTCCAATTCATCCTCTGTGGTGATATTTTGTTTGTGCTTTAAGAAATAAAGTTTTCCTGAAGATCAGAGGGCAGAGCCAGTCGCTAGATTAACCATAGAAGCCAGGCAGTGGTGGCACACACCTTTAATACCCGCACTTAGAAGGAGGAAGCAGGAAGATCAGGATTTCAAGGCCATCCTGGGCTACAGGAGATTGAATCTGTCTAAAGGAGAGAAGGAGCCAATCGGTAGTGGTGGCTCACATCTTTAATCCCTGCACTAGACAGGTGGATACAGGAATATAAGGCAGGATCTCAGAGGCATTCAGTCAGAGGATTCATAGAGACCGGGTCTCGCCCCGCTTTCGGCTGAGATGTAGGTGAGGTGAGAGGTGGCTGTGGCTTGTCTCTCTGATCATTCATCATTTACCCCGATATCCGGATCCAGGTTTTTTTAATTAAAACCAATTGGAAATCGTGCTACAGTCCTCAGTGTTCCACCTTTTGTTTCCAAGTTCATGTGCACATTATTTTTCTCTTGATATTTAATACCCACTGAGGCCATTTGATGCTGACTCGGTGGGGCTTTGTGCCGGAGCACGGGTAGCCTCTAAAAGTCTGAATCAGTAAGTAAAAGTGAGTCTCCCCTTAGCCATCAACTTCCAACATATCTTCAGATAGGGGTAGAATTTCATGAGCCCTTTCCACATCCATCCTGGGAGTGTTGCTGGCTTGATCCTGTTCAAATCAGTCACTGTGAGTTCCTGTGTCCAATTATGCTGCCCTATCTCTAACTCCACTTCCAAAGGCAAGCATTGAACCTGAGAGGGCAATGTGCAATACAAATATTCCACTGAGAACTGAGTACTCCAGTCTCTTGTTTCAGAAAATTCAACAATGATAGGTCTCTTTATCAACCCGTATGTACTGGGGAAAAAAGCTTCTGTAACGATGATTTCTACACAAATATTTGTGTGAATGTTTATGTGTGCAGACCTTTGTGTTGCCGGAATGTGCTTGGATGTTATAATTTTTTTTTAACAAAGATATATTTAGTTCATTGACTCCTTCTAATTTAAATATCAAGGGAAATGAAGTACAGAATGTTAGTCTTTTATGTACTATCAGTAATAAGTGCTGAACTCATAATGCAGCAGAACCAAGTATGCTCAGTGGCTTTGTAATCAATACGTAGCACAGGATATAGGAACACATTTTAACTTTCCCAGTGAGAAATCTGAAGTAGTCTAGAGTAGCTCACTGATCACAGGTGGCCATTTCTTCAGGAAAGGTCTTTGTCAGCATCTTTAAATTAGGAAAACAGAAACATCAGTTTTAGATACCGATGAAGGCTCATAAGTGTGAAAACTCAATGCATCATGACTGAAATAATGAAAAGTTATTAAGAAATGTTATCAACTAAAATGAGCTGCCAGATGCACCTTACTCCTGAGTAAGCAAAAGAAAGGCAACAAAGGCTTATAAAATCTGTCTCAACTCTTTATGATAATTTGCACTAAACAATGGGAATCATCTAGTTTTCAATTAACACATTTTAGAAACATGAGTTATTTCATGACTATACAATGAAATTCTGTCATCTACCTTGATAAAATGTTCGTTTTCTTCTTTCTAAACTACCAATGAATAATGGGAAATCTAAAATGCCAGGAACAATATTTATATCAAATATATCAAGTGCCTCTATGTTACCAGAGAAAAGAAACACGGGGTTACTATAAAACCAAAAGTCTAACCAGTTTCTGTATTGTTGGAAAATAAGAGAATGGAGAGAGTGAAGGCAATGTCTATTTGAGGCTCCGACTCCAATCCCCAAGGCTAATTCCCAATGTTATTTTCAAGGCTTGCCTTGATTCAGATCATGGTCTCATCCCTGGCCAATAAGCTATTTGCAATTGATAGCTCCTGGGAGAGTAAAAATCAAATTTCTTCAATGATGTGACACATGGTGTATCAATCACACTCCAAAGCTGTCCCAATGCAAGTGATACAAAGAGAGAAAGAAATACTGGAACATTACTGGTTAAATGGAATGGAGTGTTTGAGGACAGGGTAAAGGAATGAGTAGAATGATAGTTAATGAACAGTAAGTCCTTTGAAACTGCAATATTGAAACCTACCACAGTAGAAGCTTCCCCAAATATATAGATATTTATACACCTAAGAGAATTTTAATTGAAATGCCCTAAAAAGGAGGATAAAAGCTTCTCCCAGACACCATGGACTATCAAATCAAAAGTTCAATTCTAGTTATGGATTTCCTAATTTGACTTTTTGAGCATTGAGGTCTCAAAGGCACCAAACATTTCAGGATATTGTCATTGTTCTTGATAATCCTTAAGAATGTGATAAGATCCAGTTGCTGAAAATATCATATTATTCAGCCACGAACCATGAAGAAATCAAGCTGGTAAGGACCTTGAACCTTCATCCCTAGTAGGTAACTTTCAGCTTTAATGATGCTACTGACAGAGGACAGGAGCCAGTACCTGTACCCAGCTCTGAACACTGTTAGAGACAGTAACCTGGAGAGATGGGTGTATTGGTGCCACAGTTGCCTTAGTGCTTTGAGAGTAAGTATCTACTTTAACACCTAATGGAGGCCCACTCCAAAATATGGAACTCGTGGATGGTACCAATACCTTGGGAAAATATCTGTGGCTGGCTAAAACTCTGACCTTGTGACTACCACTCTGCTTAATAATCATTGTATTAAATTGAGCCTGGAGTTTCAATATACTCAGGTTTTTATCTGAAATAAGTATATTTATATTTATCAGAAGCATATGTAAATAGACATAGTATTAACTGACCACTATGTTTTGGTATACCCAATACCAACCCAATACCTTCTTGAAATAAGAAGGAGACCAACTCAGATTATAAAATATATGTGAATGTTACTACAGATATAACAAAAAATATTATTTATGATATATTTTTGAGAGAAATGCTTTCCCCAAGATACCACCTACAATAAGGACAATGGTCCCTAGACTCCTCAATATATTCCAGTCATTATTCTTCAGGTAGAAAGATACAATTCATATTGAAAACTAAGTAGAGTAGTCTAATGTCAAGCTGAAAAACTCATAATCCTCTTATGCGTTTTTAAAACCTAGTTTAAGAAATTTGTCACAGTAACTTTATTTAAACGTGTGTGTGTGTGTGTGTGTGTGTGTGGACATACACAGGAATTTTCTACAGTAATAGATTTCTCAGCAAACTTTTGGACATGTACGTCCTGTTTAAAACTCTTAAGTTGCATAGAAGAAAGAAAGATTTCAACTTTCTTCAAAAGCATTCTTAGTTTTTAAAACATGCAATTCATTATGATTCTCCAGAATTTTAGTGGAAGCACATGAGTTCTACTGCTTTTTGTCCAAAAAAAAAAAATCTGATGATGTTTGTTAGTACAGAGAAACTTTTTTTTTCAGAGCTGAGGACCGACCAAACCCAGGGCCTTGCACTTGCTAGGCAAGCACTCTACCACTGAGCTAAATCCCCAACCCCCAGAGAAACTTTTTAAGGGTATAAATCAGGCTCTTAATACAGGGCAATGGTGTGAGAATTCTGCATGATGGTAGAGACATGGCAATACTATTTTACACACATTAATTGGTAACAGAAATTAGTGAGACTTTATGTTTTCCTTCCACGCAAAGACCTTGATTTCCTATCACATTATTATAGTTTTCTGTTTTTTGTTTTATTTATTTATTTTTTTAGTTTTTAACTATTGTATGGGATCATTTGATTTTGCTCCTATTAAAACTTGTCATGAAAGTAAGAAGTTAATCAGTTTTTCCTCTAGAATTTTCATCATATTATAAGCAACAAAAGAGAGGTATACAGAAGAGTTTAGAGAAAGAAAAAGGATGAGGAAATGATTTAATTATGTTATGTGCTCATGAAATAAAAGAAATAGTTTTTAAAAATATATTTATTATAGACATAGATACTATCAGTCCACCCTACCTGCCAAGAAAGCAGACCCCCTATGACTACAATGTTAAGCTAGTGCCTGGCAGCTGCAGCTCCTGTGACTCCATGAGGGTAGGGTCTGAGGTTACTGGGTCAGTGGGAGTTTGGGAAGAGAGATCAGAGCTGGACCACTAGTGGAAATGACTCTTGAGAGCTATGATCATGCTGGCCTCTCTGCATCTCAGATTGCATGATCACAAGACCTTCAAAGAGCAATACTTGTGCATCAGCTCTGATCTCCAAATCCCGTGACATGTTTTTGTTTTCCAGCAACGCAGAAATACAAAGAAACAACTTGTAGCAAAGTGAGCTATGCTAAACACATGACATAATGAAAAACAACTATAAAAAAAAAACATTACTCTCAATGATACCATCTAAATGTGTGTTTTGGGGTTTGTTTTCATAACTAAAACCTGGCTGTAGAAATATCAAATAAACATTTGTGTGTAATATTGTATCTTTATATATGAAAACTTTTATATCCAGTCTACAATTACATAAATAAATATGAAATACAGGCAGGTTTAATTTAAATATATGCAAGCACCTGCATGCACACACACA
>CABHPR010090789.1:0-19535 GCA_902168415.1 Peromyscus melanophrys
CACACACACACACACACACACACACACACACACACACACACACACACGCATGCACACATGCACACACATACAAAACACATACTTATACATAGTTTTTTAAATTGTAAGAAAAAAAGTGACACAGTATTCCTTAATTTTCTATTTTCTGAAGAGTTTGTGAAACTAAAATTTTTTCCTTTTTGAGTGATTTGGAGGGCATAATGCAGCATGGATAGACTGTTTAATTCAAAAGTTCTGTTGATAAAATTAAATTGTGGTAAACCTAAGACAGAAACGGACATTTGCCCCAAGTTCATGGTCCACCTTCTATGTTATCTATAATTCTCCTTGATGTGATGACAGCAAGGGATGAAGAATTACAGAGGCAATTGCAAGTTTTCAGTCTATCGTGTGGATGATAATGTGACAAAGCAAAACAGCTCATACAATGACAATCAAAAGAGATGGGGTAGCGAGTGGGAGATTCAGAGGAGAGAGGGAGAGAGTTAGAGGGAGAGAAAGGGAGGAGAGACAGAGAGACAGAGGCAGACAGAGAGACAGAGACAGAGAGACAAAGACAGAGAGAATTTGAGATTTGTGGACTCTAAGGTTTTCTATGTCACTACTCTGTCTGGGAGACCTAGCCTGTGGGATGTGGTCACCCACATTTAGAAAAGGTCTCCTCTCCTGGATGGTCCTTTTGGAAGCACCCTTGCAAGTGTTCTATCCAATCAAGTTGATGTTCAAGGTTAACCATCACTCCTTTCTTCATAATAGAATATGCTGAGCTCGACACATGTTGTCTGTAGAAGCTCTATTTCTTAGGATGGGTTGCAGATAAAGTAGACATGTGACTAGGTTGCACAGTTTCAAGTTCTTGTCTTCAGAAAGTCCCTGACCCTTAAAATTTTGTATTTATCTCCTATGTTCTGCGATATAGATGAGGCAGTAAAGTATATACATTTAATTGAAAATAGCTTCCTCTCTTATACAATACATCCTGGCCAGTTTCCCCTCTCTGCACTCCTCTCAGCTCCCGGTCCCACTCACTTCCCCCGCCCCCAGATTCACTCCCCCTCTATTTCCCTTCAGAAAAGAGCAGGCCTCTAAGAGACAACAACCAAACATGACAAAACAGAATACAATAAGACAAGGGAAAAGCCCGCTATTGAGGCTGTATAAGATATTTAAACACAAACAGACAAAACTTGGTTCACAAAAAAAGATTCTATGACGATGTTTCAAAACACTTTCCGCGCAGAATTTTATACACGAGAGAAAAATGAAAACTTGTTTAAGCACTATTACATTGGTCTTAGAAGAACCAGTACAATGGCTGTATGCTCTAAAAACGTGTGGGCAAATACTAGGGCTTCCAACTTCAGAGTTTAGAAGCTTGATGAGATGGGCATTCCGCTGTAGAGACCATTAGACAGTAGTGGCTTGGGGGAAGCAAGAGACTGTTCCTTGGCCTCACTTGCAGAATTCTCCTACATATGGGTACCAATTAGCTGCAATAGACTCGCTGGGGAGCTCAGCAAAATGCTAAATTCTTAGGCCCACTTCCTAAGTGTATTCTTTAATAACACTCCTGGATGATTTTTTGTTCTTTTAGGATAGATTAATAATTGCTGGTTAATTATCTTCCTATTCATGGGAAGAAGGACCATGTTTTGTTCTTCAGTGTATGTATGGTACTGAATATTAGTTCATCGACTGAAAATTTCATTCAATAAATAGATTTAAACTATCTCAAGGGAAATGGGACTCCCCAGACAGCTGGTTATTTGTTGATACTTGCCACTATTGTAATATTTTGCCAGTAGAAACCTTCACCCTGTTTTATTATGTCTTCAAAATCTATTTGGCATGTATCAGTTATCGTATTGATATTTATTTTGAAAGGATTTTGGACATTTCTTCCTTGTGTATTTTTTTTTACATTATAAATATCATGTATCTTCACAGAGATGCTAGGTTGCTCTCTTTAAGAAGATAAGCCATAATCTTTTGAGTATGTACATTGCCTTTACATTTGTTGCATTCTTGTTTTTTTTTCAGCTTTATTTCTACAAGCTAACTTTGTCCATTTTATTCATAACTAATTTATGTTTTTCCTTTTTCTGTTTTATTGTTTCTTTTTATTTCCACGGTTTGTATCTTAGGTTGATAATTAAAAGTCCACTCCTGTCATTCTAGTATTATTGAAGCTATTTTTAAAATGTACAGTTAGTTGGACAAAATAAAATTGTTAAGTATATTTGTCATGTTTTTGAAGAAAAATCTATAAAACAATGAATGTCAAGGTCACCTACTAAATATAAGAGTATTCAAGGAATACCCATTTTTTTTATTAGTTTATCATAAGGTCCTACTTTGACTGAGGGCTTGGCCTCTGAAGCTATTGATGTAAGTGGACCTTTAAAACCTGCTCAGCTAGAAATTTTCATATTTTTAAAAAGGAGGGTTTTGTGATAGCTGCCCCCCTCCAATAGTTTGAAATTAAATCTTCTCAATTCAAATGTTATTGAGGACTACATACAGCAAAGATGCATGTGGGAAAGACTATTTATCTCACTCTCGATGTTCCTTAGCTGTCTTTAGTTTATACAGGCTTGAGACCTACTAAGCGTTCTACTCCTTATCCATGTTAACATGTCTATTGTTATTGTCCCCTTTCAGCTGACTTTAGGCAATCATGTTCAGCCCTGAGAATATACATACATATAACACTATACAGACTGAACAGGATGTATTCATGTATTTAGGAATATATACATACATATTATATGTGTGTGTGTATGTGTGTAAAATGTAAGAATAATAAGTGAAAAAAAAAGAGGCCATGAATTTGAAAGAGAGCAAGGAAGGTTATACTGGAGAGTTTGGAAGGAGTGAGTAGAGGGAGATATTATGTAATTATATTAACCTCAAGACAAAGAAATAATTAAATAAATTCTTATAATAGTTTAATGAACACAGCTTAAATACTATTAAATTTTGAAATACAAATAACTCAATGAAAACCTCAAAGAATATCATTTACAGTTATTAACAATTAAAATAATTTGATAGTTTAAAAGGCAAACACTGTAGAAAAATATAATAGTTTAGAATGTTAATCACATAACTATATAATTGGAGATTGTTCTATGTGTCTTGCATAATATTTTTCATTAAAAAAAAGATAACAAATGTAAGGACTGCATGAAGGGAGCAGTAGAAATTCATTATAGATGTTTGCTTAATCAGAGCAAATCGTATCTGTTCCCTTGAAGGATTATGTAACTAACTGTTGTTAAGGACATTTTGTGCTTATACAAGTAACTCCATTTCTATACTATTACCACTGGTTCTGAATCATTACTATTTTTTAATTCATAAACATATAAAATATTTCATTATTAATATTTTGTATTTTTTGCTTTGTTAACAATTGGGACTGATTGACAAGATGAAATAGGAAAGCATAAGTTTTTTCTTTAAATATAGAAGATTAATAGGATTTTCTTTCAACTCAACAGATATTCAAGAAAGTCCACTTCAATAGGTAAATTTTATTCTTTGAACAACATGATGTATGGACAAACTTATTTCTATCACTAATGTTCCTGGCAGCATAAAAGTGTATCAATTAAAAGAAAAGTAAAGAAATGTAAGAAAAACATGAGTCTAAGGTTTCACAGAGCCAAGTGCTGCTGAACTACTGAGCTCAGCAAGTCATAAGCCAATTTGTGAGAAGAAAGATTGATGGTATAAGGGATATGTAAATAATTAGGCAATGGACCTGCTAGTACTTTAGCATATATATATGCTTTCATAGGACGTTTGTTCTAACAAGGAGTAGTCTTAGAAGAAAAAAAATACCTACTACAATATCAGTAGCAGATATATGTTTGAAGTAAAATGGAAAAGTATTTCTTGTTTCATTTATTTCTTATGGTTGATTATTATAATTTGAATTTATAAAGGGAGAATATCTTGGTATATGAACTAGAGTGCATATTATATAGATTGTAAAATTGATGCTCTCAATCAGATAAAAGAAAATCCATGGAATTATAGGATTGTGGAGGAATTGGTTTTGGATCAGTAATAGAAGCACTTTCAATAGACTTAGTAGAGTAGATTTATGAAAACCTCTGTTATAAATGACCTATTTGTATTTAGAAGTTAGTTCAAAAGGATTTTATATATTATTCAGTAATGGTAGATCATTTTCTGCACACAGAAAATTAGATAGGATGAAAATAATAATAATGCAATTTAGAAAACAAAACCCTGAAAATGAGAATAAAACAGGTCTGTGAAAGTATAGTTGGAAACAGACTAAAGTAAGGAAGAAACTAGCTAAAATGGCTGAAAAGGAGGAATATAATGATATAGATATAAATATGTTGGTAGGAGAGGAGGGAGGTTCTGGTACTGTCAGTATTCTGAGATAAAATTTTAGGTCATTTGTAGAGTCATAAGATGTGGTCTAATAAAGCAATATCCGGAACTTTGGATTTTAGCATTCTGAATAATAGTTTGAGCATTTGTATTGGTTTATTATGTAAATAAACTATGATATTATACATTTTCAATTTTAGTAACATAATCTGCCTTTTATGTAAGTGGCCAGAAGCATAAACAGCTTGTCAACTGACCAAGTTGATTCTGGTTGCTGCATGCAGGCCAACAGGGGCTTATCAGCCAACCGTCACGATCAAAGGAGTTTATAGCTTTGAAGAAAGCTTTTCCCACGGTTTGTTGCTTCCTACTTGTGAAGCTTTGGGCATAAGGACAGAACAGGAATAAATAGCCCAATATTGTACTTAGGCATTCAGTTTAGTTCCAACTAGAATGAAGTGTAAAGATGACTGAGGTGGAAGGGTTATATTACAGACACGGGCCAGCTTTCACAAGGGGTATCTACTTATGTGAAGTTAATCCCAATTATCTAAGTAGTGGTGTTAACTAATTAGCTCTAATATTCACATTCTTAACTGATGTTCTAACAGTTTTGAAGAATACGTTTTTCTAAGAATTTTCATAACAAAAAAATAAGAAAAGATAGTTTAATTTTTTAAATGGCACAATGTTTGTATTCATCAAGAAAGACAATATGATGTTTTGATTTGGATACACATTGGGTAGTAATCAATTCAGAGTGATTAGTAGATTTATTCTCTTAGGCTTTTACTGTTTAAATAAAATGAGTACTTTTTTTAGATGAATTAAAACAGTATATTTTTAGAGATAGAAGAATGTGATGGCTAACTGAGTACTTTCAAATTATAAAGACTTATAAGTATTATTTTGAGTATTCATATGTGTATGATTATGTGTCTGAATATGTGAGCATGAGTATACGTGCCTACAGAGGCCAGAGGTGTTAGATTCCCAGAAATACACTTACCAGTGATGTTAAGCATCATGGGTGCTGGCAATGGGGTCTTCTGCATGAGTAGTATATGCTCTTATCCACTGAATCATCTCTCCAGATACATCTTCAGTTTTATAAAAGATAACTGTACTTTTCAAAATTCTACATATTAAAATCTAAATGGAGTTAAATTGTATCTCAGTAACAATATGTATATTGTCACAGTTAATCGTAATTCAACTGTACAGGCCATTGTAATATATAATTCCCAGAATTCTATGGGTTTGGGGGCATGCAATCTATGATAATGCTGAAATAGATAAATAGAAAAAGTTATGTTTGACATACTAGATAAAATACCAGGGTTATTTTTATAGTTCAAAAAGAGGTGGGTGGTGAAAGGAGAATTGACAGTTGGCAACAGCACTGAAAAACATGAAAATAAGGGAGGAAGAAATAGAACAGACTTAGTTACAAGTCAATATGACCTAATGGTAGAAATATTTGGCATAAGAAAGGCTACATTTTTGCTTCTAGAAGACAGACTTTAGTCACTTCAGCATTTTTGGCTGATTTTTTTTATCATTTGAATATTATCAGAAATAATATTTCTCCTAACTTTTCCCAAGGACAGATGTTAAGATCATGTATCAGTAAAAAGTAGTTAATACATGTGTGTGGCCTTATGACTTACCTAGGATGCCTTTTCATATCCAGCCGCTTGTTCCATCAGCATATGAATAGAGATAAAGAATGTTTGACTTGTACAAAAATAGCAATCTCACCGACTCGAAACTCTGTTCTTCAGATAACTCTGATTGGATATATAATCAATTTGAAATTATTTATTTCCATTCATTATTTAAATGTTTTCATTGAAGTGGAATATTACTGCTTTTCCCATCTCATCCTCCCTCTATCTCCTCCCAGCTACCTTTCCTTCAAATCCTCCCATGTGTCTTCTCTCTCTCAAGTTTATATCTCCTTTTTCTTTGATTATTATTGATACATTTGTTTGTGTGTATGTGTGTGCATGTGTGATCTTCATCAAAACTAACATTTATAACCTCTTATGACTCCATAGTATATGATTTATGAAACTAAGCTAGGTTTCTGTGACACAAAATCAATAAACAAATCTACAAAGTAAATTTCCTTTTCATGTTCATGATAGTTCCACATTCTTTTACCACCTAACATCCGAATTTTCATTTTCCCTTCATATTTGCTGGATTCTGTCACAGCCATTGATAGAACAGATGTGCCCAATATTTCTGTTGTTAAAATCTATATTCTGATCCTCATTAGGTAGGATGATACATCTCCATTTCTTATTATTTTGTAGAATATCTGGTAACTTGGAATATTGATCTAGACAAAATTTCTGGAATACACTGTAGTACTGATATCAAGAAATCTAACAGAATTATCAATCCCTACATAAATCATTACATATATAATTAGTAATCAAATGCAAACCTAGCACAATAATGGAAGTCTTCATAAAAGTAATTTCCATATATTTTCTTTTTTTATTTTATAATTTAATTTAATTTTATAGATCAGCCACAGATTCCCCTGTCCTCCCTCCTCCCCCCCTCCCCCCAACCCACCCACCATTCCCATCTCCTCCAGGGCAAGGACTCCTCTGGGGATTCAGCTCAGCCTGGTAGATTCAGTTGAGGCAGGTCCAGTCCCCTCCTCCCTATACCAAGGCTGAGCAAAGTGTCCCTGCATAGGCCCCAGACTCCAAACAGCCAGCTCATGCACTAAGGGCAGGTACTGGTCCCACTGCCTGGACTGACTAGACTGCTACTCACAACTCCAGGGAGTCTACCTAGTAAAGAGGACCCTAAGAAAGACACAGAGATCACCCAATGACAGAGAAATGGATGAGATCTACATGAGCAAACTGGGTGTGAGGGGGGGTAATGAAGGGCAAGGGTCGAGAGAAAGAGAGCTTAGGGGAGCGGGAGATCCCAGCTGGATCAAGAACAGAGAGGGACAGCAAGGAAAGAGAGACCATGATAAATGGAGTTTCCATATATTTTCATTTATTTATATATTAAAATAAGAAAATGTCACAATTGATATTTTCATATCATTTTCAATCATTGCTCATAATGTATTTGTATACTATATATCTGAACATGTATGTCCTTCATCAGAATGTATGTTGATATATATGATCTATCCCTACCTAGGCATATAGCTGTATGTATACGCACACACAAAACACAAATGTATATGTCAAAATGTTCTTTGTGTAGTGTTGAGGCCTTGTGGACTTTGCCCCATCCATGTTTATTTTTGTTTTCCTTGTTCAACTTCTGCTTAGGTAATCATGGTGGTGATAATTCACATGTGTAGCTTCTAACTCAACTTCCCTGGTCCTATTGCTTTCACAGTCTTTCCACCTCTTCTGAAATTGTACCTGATTCTTAGTTGTGAGGGTTGTGTTGTAGATGTATCCATTAGAGATGGGCTCTACAATTCTGGATTTTGATTAGTTGTGGTTTTCTTGCAGAGATGTTTCCTTGATCAAGGGTGCAGAGTGTGGATATAAGGACAAATATTTAGAATGTAGCTGGGGATTTTCCTGGTTTAGTAAAGTGGTGGTTATAGGTTTTCCTTCATTAGGCCTGGAAGTTTGGCTAGGATTCAAGCACCAGGCATGATTTTCTTCTTGTGGTACAGGTCTTAAGCAGCCTCAACCCTACATAAAGAACTAAAGGCAATCAAGGGTTTTTTTTTTTCTTTTTTAATTTATTTATTTGAAAAAGTTTTTTTTTTCATTTTACATACCAACTCCAGTTCCCTCTCTCTTCCCTTCTCCAGCCGCCCCAACATCCCCCAATCCCACCCCTCCCATCCACTCTTCAGAGAGGGTAAGGCTTCCCTTGTGGAGTCAAAAAAGTCTGGCATAGAAAGTTGAGGCAGAACCAATCCCCTCCCCACAAGGCTGAGAGAGGTTTCCTACCCTAGTGAATGTGTTCCAAAAAACATTTCATGTACCTGGGCTGAGTCCTGGTCCCACTGCCAGGGACTCCCCAAACAAGTCTAGTCACATAACTGTCATCCACATTCAGAAAGCCTAGTTTGGTCCCATGCATTTTCCCCAACTGGCAGGCCAGAGTTCATGAGCTCCCACCAGTTTGGGTCAGCTGTCTTTGTGGTTTGTCCCATCATGATCTTGAACCTACATCAGGACCCAGCAATACCACTATTGGGCATATCCCCAAAAGATGTTCAATCATACCACAAGATCACTTGCTCAACCATATTTATAGCAGCATTATTTGTAATAGCCAGAATCTGAAAACAACCTAGATGCCCCTCAACTGAAGAACAGATAAGGAAAATGTGGTATGTATACACAATGGAGTATTACTCAGTGGTTTAAAAAAATGACATCATGAAATTTGTAGGCAAATGGAGGGAACTAGAAAATATCATCCTGAGTGAGGTAACCCAGACACAGAAAGACAAACATGGTATGTACTCGGTCTTAAATGGATATCAGACACAAAGCAAAGGATAACCAGGCTACAATCCACAAACCCAGGGAAGACAGGTGAAAAGGATGACCCTCAGAGGGACACACATGGAGGGCCCCAGGAAGGGAAAATAGTTAAGATCTCCTCAGTAAACTGGGAAAGGGAAATAGAAAGGAAGGGATGGAGGATGGGAACAGAAGGGACTGAGATGGCTGAGTAGAGGTGGGGACAGAGAGGGAAAGCAATGAAAGAGATGTCTTGGTAGAGGGAACCATTAGGGGGTTAGGGAGAAACCTGGTGCTAGGGAAATACCCAGGAATCCACAAGGATGACATCAACTAAGAATTCTAGTAAAAATGAAGAGGGTGCCTGAACATACCTTCTCCTATAATCAATTAGTGACTACCCTAACTGTCATCATTGAATCTTCATCCAGTAACTGACAGAAGCAGATGTAGTGATCCACAACCAAGCATTGGGCTGAACTCCTAGACTTCAGTTTAAAAGAGGGAGGAGTGATCACAGGAGCAAGTGAGGTCAAGGTCATGATGGGAAAAAACCACAGAGGAAGCTGACCCAAGCTGGTGAGAGCTCAAGGGTTTTCGAGAATGAAACAGTCTTCCCAAGGGAAGAACACACTAATTTCTATACAATGCACTTGGTTATTCAATACCAAATGGTCAGCCTGGAAAATAAACATACATGTCATATAATACAGTAATACAGACTGAGCAGGCTGTATTTATGAATATGTATATTACATATATTACATGTGTGCATGTAACAAACATTAATAAAAAATAGACCATGAATTTGAAAGAGAACAAGGAGGCTTATATGGGAGGGGTTTATGTCCAAGGAAAGTAGGCCCTACTAACACGCAGCTAAGAAGGGTAAAGGGACTCATGGGGCCTTTCCATGTACTGCTGACATTTTGGCCACCAACAGACTAGAAGAAAGTGGTATTTTCCAGTTGTGTATCTCTTTGTGCTTCCACTGGGCTCTGGTGATTAGTTCCAAACTGAGGCTCACATAGATGGACCTAATGAAACTCTCTGGGAAAATAAACAGAATAAGAACTAGTGAATAGGGGAAAGTGATGTATAGGGAGGGTAGGAGTAGCAAGGGTGGGAGGAAAATAGGAGAGTGTAGGAATAAATACAAAGTGTACAATTATAAAAGAACAAAATTTACTAATAGGAAGAGAATATCATGGAATATTTTTAACTAAAAGAAGCATTTAATTATTCTGGAAGGATCTGCGGATGGTGAAAGTTGGCTGTAATCAGTTTTCAATAGTTTCAGCCGTCTTGTGCAGCTCCTCTGCTTGTTTTGAACGTCTCTGCATGGCCAAGCAGCTAGGTGGCTCATTTGTCACAGAACATAAAGGAAACAATTCACCACTTCTGAAGTGGGAAATCCAAACCTACCAGCCCGTCAGTAATTCTTGCTATAATCCCATCTTTGCATAATCAGGGGGATTAACTGCCAGTCCTCTGCTCATGCGCAAATGGACAGGAACATCTTGGAGTCAGTATTCCATGCGTTCCATAAATTTTTATGAGTGGAGTTTGTTCTGATCAGCTAAACACACATCCAGGGGGGAAAAAAAGCCACCCCTTTCACAAAACGAGCAGCTGACTTTGCCTCTTATTGAAAATACTTGATAACAAGGGACTATTATTTTGAAGAAAAATTTTGGGTGAACTGTTTTGTTCCAATCTGAAGCCATAATCTAGTGATCTGGATTTTGAAAAAGTAAACTCTGGCAGATCGGCTCTAATGTGCCATCAAACCCCTTCAGCTTCACATTCAACAAAATCCAAAAAGTATATGAAAGCAGGGGTTAAACACTTGGTGTGTCTTGAATGTATGTGCTGTGAACAAGCTTCTCTTTGAAAATTCCAGTGCAGATAAAACAAAATGACAAAGCATATTTTAAGGGAAACCACTTTCTGTGATTTTCAGTTTGATGATGTGTGCAAAATTATGTAAAGTCTTCAGAGAAATCTGAACTAAATGACAGCATGATGCCACTAATTTCTTAGAAATAATATACAACCTACCATTTCTTTCTTAATCTCAGCTAAATATGCCATAGATAGCCCGCCAACAGTAATGTAGAACATAGAAAGTTGTTATTCCAGTAGAATGAAAAAGAAGTGTGCTACTTTTATTCTATTCAGTAGAACAACAGTGATGAGTTTTAAAATTATAAATTTTAAATAATCCAGCTTTTACTAAGAATAGTTGCAATATAGGCATACTTTTTACTTTTAGACACCTATAATTGACATGTTAGCGGCATGTATTTGAGAGTGCATTGTGATACCTCACATATTTTATGTAAGTGGCAATGATCATATCCCAGTAATTAGCATTTCTAGCTCTTCAAACATTTATTATTTATTTGTAAACCTTCAAATTTGACTGAAATAATTATTTTGAAATATACATTATGTACTAGCCCTGAAACTTAATGCTTTTGAGTAAAGCTAGATTGTTCACAGTACGTAATTTTACTTCTGAGGTAAGCAGCTTCTGTGCCAAAATAGAATTTAATCATTTGATCACTGACTTACACATTGCCATTTGTCCTGAACATTCCTTACTACTTGCAAGAGACATGCAATTGATAGGACCATAAAGTGCAATGATGTGCACAAGAGCAGTCTATCAAAAAATGATGTGATCTGTAAGAAATCATGCTCAAGTATGCCCAAAAGATGAATGATAACAATATGTGCTTCTGATACTCATGCATCTCAATCCCAAACCTTCATGTGGACTTTCCTATGAGCATTCGACTAAGAAGAAGAATGAGGTTGGTTAAAGATTCTTTATGATCATGACAGAAGTATATGAAAATAAGTGAGTGCAAAATCAGGCTCTTAGGACTGTGGAGATGGCTCTTTTGTTCAAGTGTTTGTAACTTTTGATCCTTATAATTCTAGTAAGAAGCCTGACATAGGAACCTATACTTGTAGTCCAAATGCTGGGGGCAGGCATAGAGACAGTTCCCAGTGGTTTGTTGGCCAGCCTTTCTAGTCAAATGGGAGAGTTCGAGATTCAGTGAGAGACTTTGTCTCAAAAAGAAAGGTGGAGAAATATTAGGCAGCACCCAGTGTCTCTATCTCCCACATGTGCACACATATGAGAATACATAAACATGTGTATGAACATGTAATGGCAAGAAAGAAAAAGAACAAATACAGCTGCTTGAAGAACACTGGAAAAGCGACTTCTCTCACTTTGAAGAACATTTGCCAACTCTGAGAGGAAAAGTCCCTGTGACCTCCACAAATCTCCACTTGTCAAAATATCAAAGTATATAAGAACGAAAGAAATTGTGACCATCTAAATGGCTGCTTAAATCACTGTCTTTACCAATGATAGGACAATAGATATATTTTAAACTCTTGGTGATTAGCAGTTGAGTACTTAATTCTATTAAATTGGTAGTAAAAAATATTTTATATTGTCAAATCTAAAATTAGTTGTGAGAAAGCACAGTACAGAAGATTTCTGGACCTTCTCCTTTATTTAAAGGGAACATGGTGTTGGGCTGTTTACAGTCAGTATGACTCTCATGGGTTTAGAGTTTGGGAACTGTAGATACGAAATGAGTGTCAGCACAGGCCTTACAGTTTTTATACTGATAAACTCTTGTGACTTCCACTCAAATGCAAGGTCAGGTAAACAGAAAAACTTACAGCTTTGAAATTGGCTAGCTATTTATCAAGGTAAAGCTGTTGGGGTCTGACTTTTCTATTGAAATAGTACAACAGACCACTTAGAGCTAGCACTATGGCAACCCTGGTCTTATTTAGACTCTTCCATTCTTACTCTTGTGAAAACTCGATAGATCTCCTTACCACCAAAAAGATAACTCTGAATTTAAGAACAGAAAATAAATTGTGCTAAGATGAAGGAGGATATTTTATTCAGATATGTTTCAGTCTGCCTTCTAAATCCAGGTGACCACTAATATGAAATTGGGATTTGAATGGAAAACACACTCCAGATATTATCCAGACTGCTATGCAACAAAACCAGTAAGCCCTGATGTTTTATAAGCTATTCATTTATTAACTCATTCATTCATTTAGTCAACACATATTCATTGATTGCCTACTGTGAGCAAGACACTATTCTATTTGCTGAGAATTTAACACTGAGGATCACAAGCAAGCTCCCAACAGGACAGAATTTATAACCTTATGACTGTATATGGAAACAAGCGAAGAAACAGGAAGATACTTACAGACTAGTGATAAAAGCTATCAAGCGTATAAAGAGGGTGATAAATTAAGAGTAACTGAAGTTACACGTACAAATATGCCTGAAGTGTGTGTACTTATTGCCTTTTGAACAGGCAAATTTATGTAGAAGTCTTAGCTAGAAAAATAAAAGTATTTTAAGTGTGACTCAATTGTCACAGCCTTAAATTTTGAGAAATTAGGTAGCAAAGTGTTTTGCTGTGATGTTGCTTGAAATCATTATGCTTATTTTTCTAAATGGTTTAATTATAATAGTATATTTATTTGTAACTATTGGGCTAGGGCTGGTAAAAATTATATATAATTTTTCTTGATTGCAGACTTCAATGACTTGGAAATCATTTTATTTTGTAGTTCAATTTACTCTGGATTTACATATTGGACAAGGCACACTCTAGAACCCAATTTATCTTGTATACTGTATAATACTTAGGTCTCTCGAATACAAGAAAGTGTGATTAAAACCAACTCTAAAGGAAAGAAAACCTATCAGCACACATCAAAGTATATAAGAGGCTCTAAGAAGAGGTTAGTTAGGGCTCCATAGCCATTTCTCTGCTCATCCTCTTGACTCTGGTTACTGTATATCACTCTGAATTCTGATGTGGTCATAAAATGATGACTAGTTGTCATGGGAATAATTTGCTTCTTTGTTCCTTCCTAATAAATGAAGAGAGAAAATAAATTCCCTTAAACATGAAAGAAAGCTATTGACTTCTTTTCTTATTTTGTTAGCTACAGATGAATAATAATATAATATCTATGATGTTGAGATGCTTAAAATAATTACATGAAATTGTAGAATTATAATGTAATAATTCTTAGATGTTGAGGTGCCTAAAATAACTTTAAGAAATTATAGTATTTTAATGATCAATTTATCTTAGTTTTTCAAGAATTCCTCCATTGTAGCCATGTAACATTTGTTTGAATGGCATCTTGTTCCATTTTGTATTGTTATAACAAAACCATTGATAATGTGTCAAGAAAAGAGATTCATTTGGCCCATGATTCTGGTAGAGGATAGTACAGAGAGCATGGTGCCAGCATCTTAGTAAGGGTTCTTTGGCTGAATAATTCTACAGCAGAGAACTAACAAAAGAATTGTCTGCTTTGTAAGTGTTAGGACGCAGAGCAGTTTTGCTTTATAACCACCTGTTTTCCCAAGAACTGAGCACTCTCAGCAGATCTGACCCCACTCCTTTGAAATAGTATTAACATAGTTGTGGAAATGGAGCTCTTAAGACTTAATTACATTCTGCTAAGCCTTACTTTTCGAAGGTTCCATCACTATAATAATGAAACCTAGAGGACTGAATCTTTGGCACATGAATCCATGGATAATAGATGTATCAGCCAAACCATGATATGTGAGGGAAGTGAATGCCGTCTACTTCTGCTTACCCATCCACCCTTCCTCCGATATGATCTATATCCTGAGGGAAGGAAAAGGGAAGATGACCATTGGTTGGACAACAAAAACTGGTCATGTGTTAATTGTAAGGGAACATCTTTAAATTAATTTAATTTAAAGTACATATATTATAATCCTAAGTATATACAAAGCATGGTATGGACTAAGCAGAGTATAAATGCAACTCAAAGTCTATAAGAAACATGCAGTTTTAAAGTTACGGAAATTGACACACACACACAACCACCACTACCACCACCACCACTACATTTTCCCATTTATTTTTCTGCAAATATTAATACGGCCTTGGGGGCCTTATTTATTTTTCTTCAGTAATGACTATAGAATTTTAAGTTGGAAATAAGAACTTTCAAGTCAAATGCAATAGATTTGGGATTATCATCAATTTCTAGAGCCTTTCAAGATTTTCTACCATCCTTAATTACTAGGTTTTAGCTTCCAGTAACACATGTTTATCAACTAAACACATGTAGCATAAATAATGTGTTATAGTAATTTTGGGCTATGTTATTTTAACTTTGGGAATATTAGAGCTTCACACATTGTAGATTGTTTCTCCCAATACCTGGTTCTGAAACAACTGAGTGTTTAGAATTGCAGATATACCATTAGTATGTAATTTTTGAAGGCATGACTGTTTCAGAATGCATTGTCTCATTTATATATATTCTGATTGTCCCAGTTGATACATTAAATTTGTGCTTGATTCTATAATAGTCTGCTGAATACATTAAATTATGTGCTTGATTCTATAATAATCTGCTGGGGCCTGGATGACCTAGATAAGTTTGATTTCTAGAAGCAGATGATTCAATAGTCTACAATTTGTTTTAGGAAGGTTGTTGTCACCTCTGTTGAGTGTCTCTGGGTTTTCTGTTGTTAATGCTATCTATCCATTACAGCTGTTTTTATGCTTTCTCTTGCTCTCTCATTGTGCTTTGTTAACATTTTTTTGATGAGACTTAATTGTGTTGTTAATTACACATTAAGGCCTCCGGCTCTTATGACAGTAACCAGGTTTCTGGTGTTAATAATAAGTAGCTTAGAGTACTTAATGTGAAACTTTTAAGACAGCACATTTAAATAGAACATTGTTCAATCTCTTTTATTAATACTGGGATGCTAACAGTTTTTACATTTTCTTGAGTCTTTGTGAAATTTTGATTCATTAAAAGCAACCCCACTGAGTCAGCACAGCAGTATGCATCAAGAATATTTTGAAATTCTTTATTGCAGAATTTATTATTTTGTTTGTTTTTAAAAGCCATCCTCATGCCTTTTCTGATGCTGGTGAGTGATAACAATCTGGGAGTTACTATAGCGAATACCGGTGTTTATTTTCTTTTGCATACTATGTTGATTAAGACAACATGTTGTAAAGATGGAAAGCTCTTCTGCATTAACTCTGCTTCCAGGAAGGCAAGGTGCCCTCAGTGTATCATATAGAGCTGTCATTGTGAACCCTAATGATTAGTGGGGAGCTTAAAAAGCTCCTACCTATGGAATAAGAAATGAACTAGTATCTGAGAGCCCTAACTTACTGAGGATATATTTTCCTTGTTTTTCCTTGCTTTTCTAGTAACTCATTCAGCAATTGTGTTGATTACTCTGAAACTTTGATCCACTGTTTTATTTATTCATTCACTCAGGAAACATTTGTGTGTTCTCCTTGATTTATAAAGCAGTGCACTAGGCGACAGTGATATGGAGTTTATGTTCTACTGGAGAAAGTTTAATGGTGGCAAAATACAGAGAAATACCTTCTGTGAGTTTCCATAGTGGAGCAACTGGCCTGATTCTTTTGTTGGAAGAAGTGATGATTGAGTTAATGGAGACACAATGATCAACTTAACATGGAAGGGCACAGCCTTCTGATTAGAAGATAGGGTTAATACATAAATGGCCTCAGATACAAGGCAGCATGGAGCACTGAAGACATTTAATGAAGCAGGAATGGAAAGTATGTGCATAAGAAGCATGGATAGATATGGTATAAGTTCAGTGAAGCTGGGAATGAGCTAAGCCTTGAACTTTATAAAGCATTCTTTATTTACTAATGAGTGACCAGCCATGACAGAAACAAAAATAGGAGGAATATAATTGGTTTCACACTTTGAAAAAACAATTATAGCTTTTTATGAACTAAATTAATCAAAATATAATCTCTCATACAATTGCTAGTTTTGCACAGACTTCATTATATTTCACTTTTTTCTATTATTCTGTTTCCAGAAATGTAAACATATATGTTTCCTTCTAAACTCTTTCTGTTTTTAAGTAACTGTCGTGACTTGCCACTTGACTAAAGCTTCCTCTTCGAGAAATAAATGGCACATATTTTCATCTTCAGACCCAGAATCTTGAATCAAGCACAAAGAACCGCATGTCCTTTCCTGAGGCTGGAACTGACTTCACACGATGCTGCTCTGACATTTGATTAGTCGCCGCTTCTTTCCCTCTTGGCTGTTACTAATATCTGAAACATTTTGCAGATTTTCTCTTTGTAATAACATCCTGTCCTTCAACTAGTTTCAGTGCTGAGATCTGCGTCTGTGACTCCCACTGAAGACAGTGTCAGTTCTGGGAACCACTCCAAGAACAGCCATAACAGAGTATGTTGTGAGTTGGAGAGGCAACTCACATAGTCTTTGAATTTGGTAGAATTAGACTATTCTTGAAGTTTACTGACTGAAAATATCAATATGCCCAAATCTCTACTGAAAGCAATACTGTACTTTTCTATTTTCCACAAATAAGATGTCAAGTAGATCAAGTTATGATCTTAAGCTCTTTCTCCATATTACATCTTTCTCCATATACGTTTTTATTTACATTCATATCTTAAGGTAAATCAGTAAATGCTTTACTTATTTTGTTTAAGATTTATTTCCTTGCTGAGGCCTAAGCATCTGTTGAAATCCATGTACACTATACCTTCAAACTCTGAGGATGACTGAAGAATTCTTCATATTCTCCATTCTGTACCTTTATTTTATCAATAATTATATAGAACCAAACACTGTTTGACTGATAAGACTGTGACTTTTTGAAGTATATTTCTTTTATTTTAAGAGAATTGTATTTTCTTCATTCAAGTCCACAGTAATCAATACATCTTAACTCCTCAATATACTTTAAAGCCCTAAGGGGTGGTGGTTGAGTGGCATGGAGTTTATGAAGACAATAATAGGAAAATATGAAATTATATTTGTTGAAATAAGTGTTTGCATTAAAAAGTGAAGGCACAACTAATAGACATTATTTATTATTAGATAATATGTATAGTGATCACACCTCTAGATAGATGAATGTTTTTTGTCTTTATTTATTTGTTTATTTTTTATTATTAAGAAATTTTGTAAACGAAATTCTAAGAAAGCATTCATCTATCTAGAGGTCTCTCTCTCAGGGGAAGGACAGCAGCGAGTTGTCTTGGCTCTTCACTATTGCTCTGATCTCTTGGGTTTTTAACTCTGTATTTGGCTCTGTGTTTCTTATTTAATAAGACTGTTTAGAATTTCATCTACAAAATTTCTTAATAATAAAAAAATAAACAAATTGTGAGACCAAAATGAGCCATCTTAGAAATAAGACCAAAATGCTTTCACCCAAATACTAAGGCCTAAGGTTTCTCCTTCTAGGAATAGGCCATTAGTTACTGAAACAAGTCAGTCCAGATTCCAGAAACCAGGAAAAGTGTAAAAGTACAGAGTCACAAGGTAGTCACGAGGTAATGCCTGCTGGACTATGGAATGTCCTCTCCCTGGTTTCCAGGGTAACTGACCACAGAAATGTCCCCACCTGAGGGCAGCCAATGAGAAATGGTGACGGGCAACCACTCCCTTAGAAGTAAGATTAAACCATGATTTCTAGAAAGCCCCTAGAAGCGAGCCAATCAGAATTGTACCTGTACTAGCACCCCTGAATGATGTAACCTTGTGACTTTTCCCTTTAAAAATTGAGCTTGCAGATAGGTGGGCATTTCCTCCAGCCTCCACTGCGTTGGATGTATTGGACGAAGTCCCTACCTAGGCTTGTATTGGATATCCAGAATTAAACCTTGCTTTTGCATTCCGGCATGCTCGTCTTTGGTGGTCTCTCTGGGGGTCATGATCTGGGCACAACACAAATAAATAAAGACAAAAAAGAATTCATCTATCTAGAGGTGTGTTCACTATACATATTATCTAATAGGGCGAGGGTGGAGGGAAAGAGAGCTTGGGGAGTGGGAGACCCCAGCTGGATCAAGAACAGAGAGGGAGAACAAGGAATAGGAGACCATGATAAATGAAGACCACAGGAGAATAGGAAGAAGCAAAGTGCTAGAGAGGCCCACAGAAATCCACAAAGATACCCCTACAATAGACTGCTGACAATGGTCGAGAGACAGCCCAAACTGACCCACTCTGGTGATGGGATGGCCAAACACCCTAATTGTCGTGCTAGAAACCCAATCCAATGACTGAGGGATCTGGAAGCAGAGATCCACGGCTAGGCCCCAGGTAGAGCTCCGGGAGTCCAATTAGCAAGAAAGAAGAGGGTCTATATGAGTGAGAATTGTTGAGACCAAGGTTGGATAAAACACAGGGACAAATAGCCAAATGAATGGAAACACATGAACTATGAACCAATGACTGAGGGGCCCCCAACTGGATCAGGCCCTCTGAATGGGTGAGACAGTTGATTGGCTTGATCTGTTTGGGAGGCATCCAGGCAGTGGGACCAGGTCCTGTGCTCATTGCATGAGTTGGCTGTTTGAAACCTAGGGCTTATGCAGGGTCGCTTGGCTCGGCCTGGGAGGAGGGGACTGGCCCTGCCTGGACTGAGTCTACCAGATTGATCTCAGTCCTAGGGGGAGGCTTTGCCCTGGAGGAGGTGGGAATGGGGGATGGGCTGGGGGGAAGGGGAGGGGGGCGGGAGGGGGGAGAACAAGGGAATCCATGGCTGATATGTAGAACTGAATGGTATTGTAAAAT
>CABHPR010090793.1:0-19021 GCA_902168415.1 Peromyscus melanophrys
TCCAAGGGTGCAGATCTTGCCTTTAATGGCCTGATTATTCTTTTGCATGCTGTATTCGCGTTCTCAAAGGCCAAAGATTCAATTATTATCCGACTAGCTTCTGAATCGGGGACCATTCTCTTTACTGCTGAAGCTAGTCTTTGTAAAAAATCTGTGAAAGATTCTTTTGGACCTTGTGTAACTTTTGTAAATGACTCAGCTTTTTTTCCTGGTTCCTCAACTCTGTCCCATGCATTCAAGGCTGCTGTTCGACATAGAATTAAGGTTTGGACATCATATAGACATTGTGTGTGTACTGAAGCATATTGGCCTTCTCCAATAAGCTGATCCTGGCAGACTTGTATTCCTTTATCCCTCCATTGTTTTTCTATGTTTTTAGCTTCATCCTTGAAGTAAATGTGCCACTGAATCCTCTGGCTTGGCTCTAAAACAGCCTGTGTCAGTTCCCGCCAGTCCTGTGGTGTAATCCTATTATATGTCGACCAAGAGTTTAACATTTGCTTTACATATGGGGAATGCATGCCATAAGATACTATTGCCTCCTTAAACCTTCGTAAATCCAACATGTCAATTGGAGCCCAAATATTTTGTGTAGACATTTGATCAGGCGACTGCTGTACGGTTACGGGATAAATTAAGGGTGACTGTGTGAAAACAGGCTTTCTCTCTGTAACCTTATGATCCACAACTTCACTCTTAATTTCTTCTGTCTGAGTTTTTTCAGGTTTAACAAGTTTTTCTAAAACTGTCACCCTGGCACTTAAATTGACTATCTTTTTAAATAGTAAAATGAGTATAAACATAGTAATAAATTGCATAATTCGATCAATAGTAATCATCCCATACAGTTGTTCCATTGTCACACTACCTAAAATTGCAAACAAAACCCAATTTTCTTCCAATGCACACAGAAAACCCATTTTTTTTAAATGTGGAAAAAATTTCTCTTTTAAATAGTTTCCTTTAAAATATCTGATATGTTAATTGACTTACCAAATCTGCGCAGAACAGTAGAAATCCGAGGGAATTTCAAAACAGCCACCTAGTGTCCAAGGTGAAGAGAGAGAGAGAGAGAGAGAGAGAGAGAGAGAGAGAGAGAGAGAGAGAGAGAAGCCCTGGCTAAAAGCTTAAATCCAGACACATGTCCCCGCTTGAGCGGAGTCAGGCCTGGGCTAGACTTCCTTAAACTCCAACCACGTGCGTTGACTTTACAGACAGGGGCCCTGTTGGCAGAGCAGGCCTGAGTTGTTTGTAGCGCTGGCTTTAAAGCTAAACGGCTTTTAAGCTAACCGCTTGGGGCCTGAGGCCAAACCGACTCGGCCCGGCTAGAGAGCCGGCCGTCCGGAGCCGACCGCCAAGGTGGGAAACCGGACCAGCCGCGGACCCGCAGCCAAGCCGAGTCAAGCGGTTTCTTATGGATTCTCGTCACGTTGGGCGCCAAATGTAGATGTAATCAACTGCCTTATTAAATAAGAGACACAGAGCCAATGTAAAGATGAAAGCCAAAGAGGTCAGAGCTAAGAGTCTTACCCGCTTTCCGCCAGCTAGCCTCTCCCGCCAAGAGACCTCTCCGAAAGGGACTTCTTTCTGTGCGTTCGACTTTAAATAAGAGTTCTGTTCTGCCTTCTCATTGGTTGTAAACCCAACTACGTGACTGCTTCATCACTGCCTCTCTGTACAGACCTCCAAGTCTTCTATGGTTGGTATTGAGATTAAGGGCGTGTGTCTCCAATGCTGGCTGTATCCTTGAACACACAGAGATCTACCTAGTTCTGCTTACCAAGTGCTGGGATTAAAGGCGTGCACCACCACCGCCCTGGCTTTCGCTATGGCTTGCTAATAGCTCTGACCCCTAGGCAACTTTATTTATTAACATACAAATAAAATCACATTTCAGTACAAATAGAATACCACTATATTTCCCCCTTGTATTAGTTCAGCTGGGACCCATTCTGGATGAGGGCTCGGGCCATCCAGTCTGAGGAAACAAGACCAGCTGAGGATCCGGCAAGGTGAGATAGCTGTGGCTTATTCTGTCTCTCTGACCTTCCAGTGTTCACCTCAATAACTGGCTCAGGTTTGACTTTATTAATAAGACTCTCTAAGATTCATGCTACAGGGCGTCATTCCTCTCAAAAGCTGCTTCCAGCTGACTATTGGACGTCAGTTGGCTCTTGGGGGATTGGGGAAAGGGAGTCTTCCGAGGTAGACAGGCGTTGTGGGATGCTGTCTGCCATCCATTGTTCTGGAGACATGTATCCTTCTTGGCTGTGGCTAGGAACCTTTTGTCTGACAAGATGCTGGTGACACAGAAAAAAGCTTAGAGAGAAAAGAATCATTATTATTTTATGTTGGCACTTATCTGAAGTAGATCCGGCCTGTCCAGATGAATTTAAGCCGGTTTCTGGAGCTTGGGAAGAATTTTGAAATATGTTAAGCTTTATCAGAGACAGATTATTTTAAAGCATCTGTTTCCTTTACTAGTTTGGCATCCAGGAGACAGGTGATCAATTGTTAAAAGCATTTTATAGTAATAGATGTTTACATTAAAGTCTTCTTTGTAGTGCCCAGACACTTTTGGGTCTGGGGGTGTGAATACCTTTTAGCTGTTACAGTTTCTTATTTGATGATCTCTGGACTCCAGTTCTGTGGCGGTCCTGTACCATTAGCTGAACAGTGAGTTAGAACAGGGAACTGGGAAGAGAAAAGCTTGTGGTGCATGAGAGTTTACTTTTTTGAATTAGGGATAAAGCAAAGATTAGGGCCCTGTCTGTGTGCATGTGAGAAACACAGGCAGTAGATCTGGAGTGAGACAATGAGCTCTTATCTTAGCTGGAAATCTTTTTCCATTAAGTAACTCTGAAAGTGCAATTAAATCTGGTGAGGTGGGTAAGGCTGTCCTCTGTACCCGACGATAGAGAAAGGAGAGGTGACATCCCAAAACTTCCAGGACTGAGTCAGTGGCTCTGGTGTCCAGAAGGAAAGAAACGGATCGCTTCCCTGCTGCATTCTGGGTTCCTTGTCATGTCTGTAGCCAAGCCTAGATCTGCTGGAGGTCTTAGCTTGATGTACCCATGTGTCTTGGCGCCTGGGGGCAGGCAGCTGACTGGTTGTCTTTCTAGGCAGCACTTTTAACAAGGCTGTTGATGGCCTGGCAGGGCACTCGCTAGCCCGTGGCCTTTTTTCTCACTTAAAACAGGGACCCAACAGCTTTTAGGAGTCAGCAAGTGCTAGCACTTGGCAACTTTGTTTTCCGGTTTTTATCTCTTCCCTGGCACACCTTAAATGCCACAGGTGACTCTCTTGTCTGTGGGGTCAGGAGCCTTGCTCTCCAGATGCTTAAGTTTTAATTGTGGAGGTCTGTGGAACAAGAGCTGGATTTTACTCCGTGTCCTAAATTTTTTTTTTTTTTTCTGATGATTGTTGGCTTAAGGACAGCGTTTGGAAGATCTGCCTAACCCTAACCCTAACCCTGAGGAGGCAGACTATAAACCGATCCTTTTGGAAGACTTGTCTGAGGCTATAAGCTGATTTTTGGCTTAAGAGCCATCCTGACTATTGTAAACTTATTTGCATGGCTCTTAGCCGCTTCCAGACCCATCTGTGCTTCTCAGGCGTTTGAGAATGAGTGGGTGGAGTTAAGGTGAGTTAGGGCAAAAGTCGTAGTAGCCTCCCAAGTCTGCCCATTTGAGCCTGCCCACTGCCGGTGGAAGTCAGACAGAAAAGGTTGCACGTGGCAGAGGCAGAAGTGGGGAGGGAGAAGGGTTCAGAGCTTGAGCACAAAGCTTGGGGATAAAGTAACTCCTTTATATGCCTGTTTGCTGGCAGAAGTTCCCACAAAGCTGTTATGCAGCCAGATTTATCAGTATCCACACCTTTGTCCCAAGGCTGTAGCTGAGAGAAAAATAAAATATTAAAATAACAAACCGGGATCAGACTCCAATCTCGGGCGTCCCCAAGGAGTGAAGAAAGATCTATGAATCAGCTCAAGTTAGCCATCCTCTTCGTCAAGGGATGGTAAGGGCTGCTGCGGCTGTGCTGCAGTTGGTCCCCAGTGGACCCGAGACAGCATTGACCCCCTCGTCAGGAGCGAAAATGTGCCTGCCATTGCCAGTGCAGCCCGAGGACAACCCCCGGGGTGTCTGTTGCAAAGAATATAGCTCAGACTATAGCCTCGAGAATGGCGGATTCACTGTTTTGAAGAATCATGACAGTAGCAGTAGTGGTAACTGTGTGGGGGTCCAGAGGAGACGAGGGACGCACGCATGCACGCGCGCAGTCTCGCAGTCTCGCTGAATGGGGGAGGAGGCGGCAAGCGGCAGCAGGTCCTTGTTGGTCTATCCGAGTCACGGCACCAGATGTTGGTTAAGCGGTGGCGCTTGTGGCTGCCCGCTGCCCGTGGTGGCCATGCTAATGGATGTTGTGGTGGTGGAAGAATCACGAGCCATGGTTACCTTTCTAGAGTTTTATGGGGGGGGGAGGAGAGAGAGAGAGAGAGAGAGACCGCTCGGAGGGGAAAGAATACTAAAGGAGAGAGTGTGGAAAGAGAGGGCACAGAGAGGGCACACCCACTTTTTAGGCTGGGACGCCATCGCAGGCTGGTGATGTAATTAAGGACAGAATCCTTACACCCTCTACCTGCTCTAACCACTCGTCTCTCCCTCTCTACTGGGTAAGTGTCACATGGAGCTTCCTGCTTTGTCTGCTTTTACTATGAAATCCACGCCAGTGTGCCAGGAAGCTTCTCTTGCCCTACTGGGCCCCTATCACATGGAAAGAGATGTCTCTCCTCTGTGATTTAGGACATTTCTCTCTGACAAGTCTCTCAGTCGGCCTGGGGACACCCTGGATTGAAATTCTTGTTACCACAACACTTACTCCTTCTACTCCCTCATGGCCCCTCTCAGCTCCTTCCTAAAACTTCCTTACCTCCCTCTAGGAGCTGCCTACTAAGTTCCACAGCACCTCTACAAGCTCCTGGGTCTGCGACCCTTTCCTTGCCCCTCCCCTGCTCAATCTCTCCTTGTGCCCTCCTGGGCCTGTACTTTGGGAGTTTCCTTGCCTCCCCCTAGGAGCTGCCTGCTAAGTCCTGAACCTTCCTTAAGTCCTTCTGGGCCCCTGCAACCTTGTCCCTCCTGGAAGTCCTGTACCTTCTCTATGCCCTTGTGGCTTCTATTATATTGGATCCCTCTCTCAGGGGAGTTCCTGCTTGTTCCTCCTTGTCTCTAATGGCTACACTGTTCTCTGTCTATTAGCTGCCTCTTGGAGCTCATTGGAATGCTTTCTCCCTTTATCTACAATAAACTTTCTCATCCACCATACCAGGAGCAGTCATGTCCTTCCTTTTTATTTATTTATTTTTCATTTAGTAGCTACTGGATTGCCTGAAAGAAGATATTCTAAAGAGACACTGTGTCTCTCAGTCTATCAGACTACTAAACAATGGACACAAAAGACATGGGAATGTCCCTGGAAATGTCATGCTGGGAGAAGGGAAAGTTCCCAGCTAGAGAGGGAATTTATCTCCTGGAAAGAGATTTCACAAAGTTCTAATTACTTGCCAGACCACTTTACAGGATAAGACAAAAACCCAGAGCTGTTGAGTTGTGCATATTGCTGGCCCTCTAAACTCTGATCTCTCTTCAGGACCCTGAAGAAGGTCTCTTTGGGGAGTTCACTAGATCTCTTTGTCCTTCTTCTTAATGTAGCCACATTGAATAAATCTCCTTTCCCTGCTTTCTATTTTTTTTTTTTAATTTTTTTCTTTTTCTTTTTTGGTTTTTTGAGACAGGGTTTCCTCTGTGTAGCTTTGCGCCTTTTCCTGGAGCTCACTTTGTAGCCCAGGCTGGCCTCGAACTCACAGAGATCCGCCTGCCTCTGCCTCCCAAGTGCTGGGATTAAAGGCGTGTGCCACCACTGCCCGGCTTAAATTTATGTTTCTATTATCAGCTTGATACAGTATAAAGTCTTATTCTAATAGTGAAATGTTTCATTGAGGCTTGCCCAGTAATTGAGTAAACCCAAAACTTATTATAAGTCATCCTAGCATCCCCCCTGCTATATAGCCTTCCTGGTTCTGTGGGTTGCAGTCTGATTGTTCTTTGCTTTGTATCTGCTTTCTATTTTAAAGTGTCTCTTTTCGTTGGTTTATTGAGGATGAGAATCTGGACCTGACTGGGGGAACAAATTGTGACCCCTCCCAAGTTAGATACCAATGGAGACACAGGTTTGGTAGAGAAAGAATTGAGGCAGGGAATAAGAGGCATGCACAATTAAGCATTCATGATGAAGTGCTGGAGTCCAACTCCAGGAGAGGGCAGGGCCTGAAGTGTGTGGATGGATGCAAGAGGGATGAAATCAGACAGGGACCCTTTTTAGTTTCGTTTTATGAGAGATGGACAGAAAGGAAGCACATCTTCATATGGTCTGACCTACTCTGACAACCTGCATCTCTCACAAGCTTTATTTATACACAAAATCATTTCCTTATAGATTTTTAGTCATTGTTACAAAGCCTTTTCATGGTACATACTTTTTCTAAAGTCTTCCTTGATTAGATAAACATATCAAAGTAAAAGAAGCAAAATGAGCAAACAGCAAATTTCATGAGAACTAAAATCTGACATTATAATAAAATCAATTCTTTTAACTCTATGTCTTTTTCCTTAAAATTGGTGCCATAAACCCTTTTGGTTACAGAAATATTTAAAGTTTGACTAAGTTAATAGATCAGAATTTATTTCCTAACACCTGTTATATCAATCTTCTCCTGTATTATTTTATTAATCTACATATAATGAATATCTGATCTTTCTACAGAAGCCTAATATTACTCAGTCCCTTGTTTTTTTCCTTTCTGTTTTCTATTTTTCTTTTGTATCTGACATGAGACCTCCACCTTCTCTTCTGACTTCTGAAGTGCTGTGCTCTGCTCTTTATTATTTCTACAATATCAGAAAAGTCCCGATCTGACAAGTCTGCTCAGGAAACCAGGCAGTTCACGGAGCCAGAATGTTTCTTTTTGTGTCTCTGTCATAAACCCTTGTTTCGATGTGATCCCTATCTTTATTACAATCCTGCAAAGGGTAGAAGAACATCAAGATTCCTAAAATTGCTTACTTTACCTTCAGGAGGGTACAAGGCTGTCATTACTTTTATAATCAAAATCTTTTCCTTGTTCATGCTAGTTCCATATTTCTGAGGCAGAACAAGCAAAAATTGCGTAGCAATTTCCACCACCAGGCAGTGAAGGGTCAGTTGAGGTCGTCCAAGCACTGGAACTTTGTCAAACAGTGCCTTCAAGATGCTTGGTATCGCCAGTGATGGTGTGTTTTGGTCATTTATTGTCTGAGGTTTGGCCTGAGGAAGTTATCTCTGTCATCTCTTGAGGGAACAGTCTGGTTCTCCTGGGATGATTACTTCTGCCCTAGCACAAGGCCTCACAATCACGGATAATTGTCCCCATCTGGATACAGCAGGTCCAACAGGCTCATGTTACTTGGGGGTAGTCCCAGCTTATAGAGATGTTTATCTAGGTGACTGGAGAGGAAGGGAAGGGACATAGAGAGGGAGTTACTCAGGCCGGTAATCTCCATAACCAGTTTACTGAAGTAGTCATCTGAGTCAAACTGAATAAAACAGAGACAAGTTCCTAGTTTCAGTGTCCCTTGCTGGTGTAACAGGCAGAAATGTGCAGTGACTTCTACTGTAGAATTCAGTCTGAAGAACCAAGCCATGGACCCTAATAAACTTACCTGGGGTCAGAGAACAGAACAGCCACTAGACAGACATAGAGGCCAGAAAATGGTAGCACACACACCTTTAATCCTAGCCTTCTGGAGGCAGAGATCCATCCGGATCTCTGTGAGTTCAAAGCCACACTGGAAACAGCCAGGCATGGTGACTCATGCCTTTAATTCCAGGAAGTGATGGCAGAAAGCAGAAAGGTTTATAAGGCGTGAAAACCAGGAACTAGGCTGGTTAAGCTTTTAGGCTTTTGAGCAACAAACAGTTCAGCTGAGATTCATTCTGGATGAGGACTCAGAGGCTTCCAGTCTGAGGAAACAGGATCAGCTGAGGAACTGGTGAGGTGAGGAAGCTGTGGCTTGTTCTGCTTCTCTGATCTTCCAGCATTTACCCCAATGCCTGGCTCCAGGTTTTTTTTTTTTTTTTGTTTTGTTTTGTTTTGGTTTGTTTTGGTTTGGTTTGGTTTGGTTTTTCAAGACAGGGTTTCTCTGTGTAGCTTTGGAGCCTGTCCTGGATCTCGCTCTGTAGCCCAGGTTGGCCTCGAACTCACAGAGATCCGCCTGCCTCTGCCTCCCGGGAGTGCTGGGATTAAAGGTGTGCGCCACCACCGCCCGGCTCAGGTTTGTTTTTATTAATAAGATCTTCTAACAATTCATGCTACACCTACCAGTACCCCCTAACCCCCAGTCCCCCCACCCCACTTCCCATCTCCCTCCCTCCCCTTCCACTTCTCCTCCATCTCCATTCAGAAAGGGGCAGGCCTCCCATGGGCTTGAGCAAAGCATGGCACATCAAGTTGAGGCAGGACCAAGCTCCTCCTCCTTTTGTCAAGGCTGGGCAAGGTAACCCAACATTGGGAAAAGGTTCCCCAAAACCAGCTAAGCTCCAGGGACAGGCCCTGATCTCACTGCTAGGAGCCCCACAAAGAGACCAAGCTGTACCACTGTCACACACATGCAGAGGCCTAGGTCGGTCCCATGGAGACTCCCTGACTGTTGGTCCAGAGTCCATGAGCTCCCATGAGCTCAGGTCAGCTATCTATGTGGGTTCCCCCCGTCACGAACCCCCCTGGCTCATACAATCCCTCAAGGCATATTCTAGACCATATTTTATATATTAGCAAGCCCCTCCACCCTGGAATATGTTATAAAATGCCTTCTCTTCATTCCCTGGGATATCCCATTGCACACATCTTCCTGCTGGCTCATGGCACACAAGATAAAACCAAATGACTTCCCTTTTCTGAATAAAAGAACTCCCATTTCTTCTCAACCCCTCCCCCCCAGGAAATTCAGTCAACGCCTTCCTGTCTTTCCTGCAGTGTATTTTTTTTAATTAAATCTTAAATTTTTGTTTTTAAGATTTTTCTTTCATTTTAAATTATGTGTATATGTGTGTGCCTGGGCTCTCAGAGGTGTTTAGAGTTTTCCTGGTCCTGCATGGCCCATGGTCAGGACAAATCTCTCTCACCTGCCAGTCCCACAGCCGCTCAGACTCAACCAAGTAAATATACAGAGACTTATATTACTTATAAACTATATGGCCGTGACAGGCTTCTTGCTAACTGTTCTTATATCTTAAATTAACCCATTTCTGTTAATCTATAAGTTGCCACGTGGCTCGTGGCTTACCGGTATCTTGACATTTGCTTCTCATTGTGGCAGCTGACAGCGTCTCTCTGCCTCAACCTCCTACTTCCCAGAATTCTCCTCTCTCCTTGTCCCACCTATACTTCCTGCCTGGCTACTGGCCAATCAGCACTTTATCAATCAATCATCCACAGCACAGAGCTGTTAGATCCCCTGGGGCTAGAGTTACAGGCAGTAGTGAGCCATCCAACTTGGGTGCTAGGAACCAAACTCAGGGCCTCTGTAAGAATATTGTACATGCTGGGGGTGGTGGTGGTGGTGCTCACCTTTAATTCCAGCACTTAGGAGACAGAGGCAGGCAGATTTCTGTGAGTTCGAGGCCAGCCTGGTCTACAGATCAAGTTCTGGGATAGCCAGGACTACACAGAGAAACCTTGTCTAGAAAAATCAAGAAATAAAATACAATAAAAGAATTAACTACAGAGTCATCTTTCCAGCACCACTTTAAATTTTTTTTTTTTTTTTTTTTTGGTTTTTTGAGACAGAGTTTCTCTGTATAGCTTTGGCACCTTTCCTGGATCTTGCTCTATAGACCAAGCTGGTCTCAAACTCACAGAGATCTGCCTGCCTCTGCCTCCCAAGTGCTGGGATTAAAGGCATGCTCCACCAATGCCCGACTAAAAAATTTTTTTTTATTGTATTTCATTTATTTTGGGAGAAGGGGTAGATGCAGCAGAGTATGTGTGGAGGGATCAAATTCAGATCATCAACCTTGTCAGCCAGAGTCTTTACCCACTGAGGCATCTCACTGGCCTGTCCAGCCCGTCTGTGTTAGATCCTTTTAAATCAATTGTGGTCTGGGAAGTATTTTGCCTACATGCCTTTAGCTCAGTGTTCCCAACCTGACAAGTGATTTATAAGGGTACTGGGCAGGTAGACATCTGAAGAAGAAATGTGGTTAAGACAAAAACATGGAACAAAATCAGAAATCAAAGTAAGTTTGCGATGTAGAAGCCACATAAAGACGTTGACACAGACATGGTGGTGCTCACCTTTAATCCCAGCACTTGGAAGGCAGAGACAGGTGTGTCTCTGTGAGTCCCAGCCAGCCAAGTTACACAGTAAGACCCTGTCTCAAAGAAAGACTGGGGTAGGAGTCAGGTCTAAGTAGGTTAGAGTGTGGGGTTCCTTTCCTCTCCCTGATCCCTTTTCTATCTTTTTATCCTGCCTCAGACATGCTTTTCTCTTGTTAGCTTCTGTGCTATGAAAAATCAGCCATGACTTTTCAGAGTGGGCATAAAAAGGGCCACTCTCAATTATGTAGGATTTGAAAAATAAGGCAATAGTTTGGATTTAAAATGAGACAGAATATGTAGCCCTAAGTTTTCTCAGGTGCCACCTAGCCCCGAATTCCCATGCTCCTCCAGTCCCACCTGGCCCCACTGTCGCTCAGTCGCTTATAAAATAATGATTCAGAGGCTTAATATTAATTACCAATGGCATGGCCTATGGCAGGCGTCTTGCTAGCTAGCTCTTATAATGTAACCCATTTCTATTAATCTATAAGTTGCCAACTGGCCATGGCATTACCGGTTTGCTGGTATCTTGCTGTTCCTTTGGCGGTGGCTGGTATCTCTCTCTCTTCTCCTTTCTTCTCTCCATATATCTTAGATTTCCCACCTGCCTCTAAGCTGCCTTGCCATAGGTCAATGCAGCTTTATTTATCAACCAATCAGATCAACATATATTCACAGAATACAGAAAGATATCCCACAGCAAGAATAGTTTTATTTTAAATTGACATAAGCTAGAGTTATTGGAAAGGAGGAACCTCAATTGAGAAAATGCCTCCATAAATTCAGGCTGTAGGGCATTTTCTTAATTAGTGATTGATGGGAAAGAGGCCAGCCCACTATGGGTGGTGCCATCCCTGGACTGGAGGGCTTGGGTTCTATAAGAAAGCAGGCTGAGGATGTCAGGATGAGCAATTCAGTAAGCAGTACCCTTCCATGGCCTCTGTATCAACTCCTTGCCTCCAGGTTTTAGCCCTGTCTGAGTTCCTGTCCTGACTTCCTTCAATGATAGACTACAATATGGAGTGTAAGCTAAATAAACCCATTTCTTGCTTTTTGGTCTTGGTGTTTCATTGCAGCAATAGAAGCCCTAACTAAGACATCTAGTAAGTGCATGGAAACGTAATCAAACATTGCTGGTTGAAGGAGATAAGGACAATCCACTTCAGATATGCCAGTGTGGTCTATTTGTTATTTCAGAATGAATGTGTATGAACTGTGCCCTGCCATCTTCCTTCCTTCCTAGTACTGGGATTAAACGTGTGTGTGTGCTTCCCAAGAACTTGGTAGCAAAGGCATGAGATTTCAAGTGCTGGGATTAAAGATGTGTGCCACCACTGCCTGATCTCTGTGTCTAATTTAGTGGCTGGCTTTGTCCTCTGATCCCCAGGTAAGCTTTACTGGGGCACATAATTTATCACCACAGTTAATATTTACATCTAGTAGGGTCTGGGTTCTCATGATCGACTCACAAGCCAAAGCTGCATCAATCCATTCTACATTCTGTACTTCTCCACCTCCTCTGGGGATATACCAAGTTTTTCCATTTATCCTATAAGCAACATAACTCGGAAACTTACTGTTAATCGTTGGCACTGTTTATCCTTGTCCTTATGTCTGTCTCCCTTAACTTCTTGGGGAATTGGCACAGTTAATAGAAATGAGAGAACTGTGGGTTTCTATGATTCTACTTCATTCCTTGTTCCTAGATTGTTTCCATTAACTCCTGATACCATCTATTTAATAACATCTCTCAAAGACTCTAGTGGTTTAAATAATTCCTTTCAGAACAGTTATACAAATATGTAATATTAAACTTCACGACCTGCTGGGACTCTTTCAGGCCGGCGGCATGGTGAAAGGAGGAACAGGTAACACAGATGCTCCTGGGATCACGCTCATGCAGCAAACTGTCCACAGGCTTTGCCAAGTGGGTCAGAGTCTCCAGGGCCTCGCTACAAGGAGAGCCAGCCATTCATGCTATTCTCAGGCCTTGTTCCCCAAAGAAGTCTCATGGCTCCTACCACCAGCGTACATGTAAAGGTCAAAAGACAATTTGAAGGAGTAAGCTTTTTGCTTCTATCGTGTAAGTTCTGGGAACTGAACTCAGGCCAAGTCCTTAGCCTTGGCAGCAGGCACCTTTGCCTGCTGACCATTTCACCAGTCCCAAGAAATCCTAATTATAAAAACAGCGATAGCTGAGGCTGCAGCTCACCAGAACACATGGTAAGCATGCATAAAGCCCTGAGCTGTATCTCCAGAACTACAGAAAATGAAAACAAAACAAATACACAAAAATGATATACCACTTATCAACAAACAGCATACTTACTTTTATTCCATTAAATATCATAGATATGTGATAATCATGCTGAGTGAAAGAAACAAGACTAAATAAATAGGAGTTCAGGGCTGGAGAGATGGCTCAGAGTTTGGTTAGGAGCATTAGCTGTTATTTTAGAGGACAGGGGTTCAATTCCCAGAAACCACATAGCTGCTTACAACTATCTGTAACTCCAGTTCTAAAGGATCCAACATGGTCTTTTGGACTCTAAGAACACACATGCATGTGGTGCACAGAAGTACAGGCAACACACACACACACTAAAAATATTTAAAAAATAAGTTTATAATGGATAATTGCATTTGTATAAAAAAAATCTAAAAACTAGGACTAGCTCAGCCAGTAGAATGCTTGCCTAACATGCATAGAAGCTCAATCCCCAGCACTCTAAAAAAATGGGGTATGCTGACACCTGTGATCCTAGCATGCAGGGAGTAGAGGCAGGAATATCAGAAGCACAAGATTATCCTTGGCTACACAGCAAGTTCCCGAGCCAGCTTAGGCTACATGAAACCATCTTTAAAAAAATGTTTTTCTTTTAAAAAATGAAACACTAGTCAGGTAATTGGTGGTGTGAATGAGAAACATCCCCTACATATCTGAACACTTGGTCCCCCAGTGTTGGTGCTGTCTGGGAGGTTTTGGAAACTTTAGGAGAGGGAACCTTGCTGGAGGAAGAATAGCACTCACTTTGGAAGTTTGTATCTGTGGTGGTTTGACTAGGTATGGCCTCTATGGACTCATGTGTTTGAGTGCTGGGCCCATAGGGAATGGCCCCATACCATTATCAGGAGGCATGACCTTGTTGGAGTAGGTGTGGCTTTGTTGGAGGAAGTGTGTTACTGTGGAGGCAGGCCTTAAGGTCTCCTATGCTCACACTATGCCCAGTGTAACAAATAGTTGCTTCTGCTGCCTGTGGATCAAGATGTAGAACTCTGAGCTCCTTCTCAAGCACCATGTCTGCCTGTATGCTGCCATGAAGATGATGGACTAAACCTCTTAAACTGTAAGCCAAGCCCAATGAAATGTTTTCCTTTATAAGAGTTGCCATGGTCATGGGATGTAGTGGGTAGCTGTTCTAGCTATGACCTTGAAGCACTGCCAATAGTGAGGTAGCAGGTAACTGATACACCTACCTATGACCTTGAAGTACATGCCCCTGGGGCGTGGCCTCTCAAGACCCTTAAGACCTGGGATGCACTACATGGTTCTCTTTGCTCCTTATGGTTCTGGATTCTGGGACTCACCAGGAAGATCTTAGAAGAAGATCAGCGTGGGACATAGCTTGGCTTTCCCGGACCTTACAATAAATATCCATGCTATAGTGAGTTATCCCCTAATAAATTCCCTTGCTCATTAAATAGACTCCATGGATTTCTTGTATTAATGAGGTCTCTTCACAGCTATAGAAACCCTAAGACAGAAGTTGGTACCAGGGACTGGGGTATTGCTGTGATAGGCCTGACCATGATTTTGTTTGGAGGAATGTGGACTTTGGGAGTGTGGCTTAGAAAAGCAGTGGAATGCTTGGAGTGGGGCTTACTGGGCCACACTAGCAGGAACATGGAAGACAGTGGTGCTGGGGGGCCTGGATCAAGAGGTTCAGTGGAGAAGAATTTTAGTGTGTTGTCTAGACATTGTTCTTATGATATTTTGATGAAGAATGTTGCTTTTTGTCCTTGTCTGAAGAGTCTGCCTGAGGCTAAAGTGAAGAGTTTTGGATTAATTCTGTTGGCAGAGGAAATCTCAAAACAGTCTAGTATAGACTGTTGTGTGGTTATTACTGTTAACTCTGATGAAGATTTATAATGAAAAGAAGCAAGCTGAGCAAGGAAAAATACAAAAGGTACAGTTCAAGGAGAAAAGGGGCACCAGGAAGTGGAATGGAGCTAAGTCCTGTGTTCCAGGAGACCAACAGATTAAAGGAGAGCAGGATATAAATGCTGTAAAGGGAGTGGTGACCTCAGGGCAAGACCCCACCCAGCTGATCTTCCAGCTGAGGAACGGAATGAAAGAAAAGCTTAGAGCCAGGTGTGGTGGTGCAGGCCTTTAATCCCGGTGCTCGGGATGCATGTGGATCTCTGAGTTCAAGGCCACCCGGTCTAGAGATCCAGTTTCAGGACAGCCACACTTAGGTAGGCAGTAAAGGAAACCACCGAAAACAGAAAGTTGGTGAAGATGTAATTGAACAAGAGGGGCAAGTTCCAACCCCAGCAAGCAGCAGAACTTGGTAGCTTCGGCCATATGGTTCTGGCTTTATAATCAAGGATAGAAGAAAGGGGTTATGGAATCTCCCTCCTCCATTAAGGAAAGCTGCTGAGCCCAGGCATGTGTCAGGGATGTCCCTGCAAGGAGGCCTAGAGAGGCCATTGTGTGAAGCTGTGAAGGTAAAGCCTGGATTGCCTTGGAGACCCCAACATGTTGGAGATGCCAGAGTTGTGGGGTACCTGCTGAGGAGAGCTGCTAATAGGGAGTAGAACCAGCCCAAGAGAAAGAAGTGTGTTGTAGTCAAGATGAAAGGAGCTGGAGATCTGAAGAGCATTTTGACATCAGCCATGGAGATGCAGAGTTTGGAGTTTGCCCAGCTGGTTTTCAGTTGAGTTGGTCCAGTATTTCCTCACTGTGTTTCCTTTCCTCCATTTTGGAATGGTAATGCATATCTATTGGTGAAATTATTAAGGCAACTCCACGTAGTTAAAAGAGAGGTTTATTTTGTGGGGTAACTTACAAGTGAAGGGATCGGTTACAGGGTCTGGGAAAGGTGTAGCTCAGTCTGGCGGTGTTCTCTGGAGAACTCTGGTCTACCTCCAGCGTCCAGGGTCCAGGAACCAAGAGAGCCAGCCCATCCGGATCTGGGTCTTCAAGGGTCCTCTTTCAGCTCCGCCTTGTAGGCGTGACAGTTACTGAAGCCTCAATAGGGGTGGTCCTTCCAGATCAAAGCTGGACCGCTACCCACTACACATATCCTGTGCCATTATATGTTGGAAGTATGTGATCTGCTCTTTTGATTTTGATTTTATAGGGGGGTTACAGTTAAGAGATTGCATGAATCTCAGGAGAGACTTTGCATTTTAGACTTTTAAGTATTGTTGAGACTGTGATAGACCATGGGGACTTTTGAAAGTTGGTCTAAATGCATTTTACATTATATTATGCCTACAAGTCTATGGAGGCCAGGGAGTGGAATGTGGTGGTTTGACTAGGCATGGTCACCTTTGTGGTGATAATGTGTTCCCCAATATATCGTGTACCCTAATAAACTTATCTGGGGTCAGAGAACAGAACAGCCACTAGACAGACATAGAGACCAGAAAATGGTGGCACTCACATCCAGAGTCAGAGATCCATCTCTGTGAGTAAATAGCCAGGCATGGTGACTCACGCCTTTAATCCCAGGAAGTGAGCTTTTAATCCCGGGAAGTGATGGCAGAAAGCAGAAAGGTATATAAGGCGTGAGGACCAGAAACTAGAAGCTTTTGGCTGGTTAAGCTTTTAGGCTTTTAGCAACAGTTCAGCTGAGACCCATTCGGATGAGGACTCAGAGGCTTCCAGTCTGAGGAAACAGGATCGGCTGAGGAACTGACAAGGTGAAGTAGCTGTGGTTTGTTCTACTTCTCTGATCTTCCAGCATTCACCCCAATACCTGGCTCAGATTTGTTTTTATTTATAAGATCTTTTAAGATTTGTGCTACACCCCTTAGACTCATATGCTTGAGTGCGTGGCCCATAGGGAGTGACATTATTAGGAGGTGTGGCCTTGTTGGAGGAAGTGTGTCACTGTGGAGGCGGGCTCTGAGGTCTCCTATGCTCAAGCTATGCCCAGTGTAGCACACTGTTGCTTCTGCTGCATGCAGATCAAGATGTAGAACTCTAGCTCCTTCTCCAGCAATTAGAAAAACAAATAGACTCTGTGGTAGAAGTAGCCCTACAAAACAGAAGAGGATTGGATCTATTGTTTCTTAAGGAGGGAGGTCTCTGTATGGCATTGCGGGGAACTTGTTTTTATGCCAATCATTCTGGGATAGTCCAAGACACCTTAACAAAAGTAAAACAAAATCTGATGGATAGGGAGGAACAAAGGAGACAGGCTGGTAACTGGTTCCAGAATCTCTTTCATTGGCCCCCTGGGCTAACCACTGTGCTCACTGGCCCAGCAAGACCACTGGCCCTCCTTCACCTCCTGCTTCTCAGAGGACCTTGCATCCTGAATGTTTTAGTTAAATTTTTTCAGTCTAGAGTTTACTCAGTTAAGCTCATGGTCCTAAGGACCCAATACCATCCCTATACTCTGAAACAGATAATCAAATATTTGAATAATGTACAAAGACAATGTAAGCCATTTTGAGTATAGCTTCCATTTTGAACAGGGATCAAAAATGTTTAAGTTCCCAAGACCTCCCTGGGTAACTGACATCCTGTTTGGCACACTGAGACATGAATGTGGGGCAAGCCACACAGCCACAGGTGAATAAACCAGCCAATGAGAACAGGATAAGCATACCACAAAGAAATGCCCCTAGGGAAGTCCCCATCCTTGAGTCCTGCTTGGTGAAAAATGTAACTGTAACTTGGCACAGATATTTGTGGCTTTTGTACTTAAAGCTCTGTAGCATTCTGGCTCCGGGGTCACAGTTCGCTCCCAGGTCTGTTCTGTGTCCCTGATCGATCAATAGTGGCTTGATTACAATAAACTTTTTTGCATTGACTTGGAGTTTAGGCTGTGTTGGATCCAAGCAGACCCCTTAACAGCAGAACTGCATGCTTAGCATAGAAAGACAACAGGGTAAGCCATAAATACAGATTTAAGAAAATGTTTATTTTATTTTATTTCTAATTTTTTCAAGTCAGGGTTTCTTTGTGTAGCCTTGACTGTCTTGGAACTCATTCTGTAGACCAGGCTGGCCTTGAATTCATAGAGATCTGCCTGCCTTTGCCTCTGCTTCCCGAGTGCTGGGATTAAAGGCATGTATCACCACGACTCAGATTTTTTTTAAATCCTCTTCTTTTTTGGGGGCAGGGAGGGACAGGATCTCCCCAGGCAAGGAACTCACTCTGTAGACCAGGCTGGCCATGAACTCACAGAGATTCACCTTCCTCTACTGGCTAAGTGCTGTGATTAGAGGCATGAGTCACTACACCTGGTGCTTAAAAAAAATCGTTTCTGTTTTTAATTATGTGCATCTGTATACATCTGTGCACATGAGTGCAGATGCCCAAGGGGGCCAGAGACATTGGATCCCCTCGAGCTGGAATACAGGCACACCTTGTGTGGGTCTGAGAGGCAAACTCAGATCCTCTGCAAGCACTACACTACACTGAGCCATTTCTCTAGCCCCTAAACACAGATTTCTAAAGTTTTTATTACATTGATTTATTGTGGTATGTGTGTGTGCTGGGGTGTGAAAGTCAGAAGACACTTGTGGGCTCTGCGGAACTCAGGCTGTCAGGCTTGGCAGTGGCCCTGGCACACTGAGTCACCTAGATGGGTCCAGCTTTTTCTTTTGTTGTTTTTTTCTGAGGCTGGGTGTCATGTAGCTCAGGCTGACTTCTAACTTGTTAAGTATGACCTTGAACCTCTTCCATCCACTCCTGAGTGTTAGCTAGGATTAGAGATGGCTCCCAGGGTTTCAGGCTACATAAAAACTCCTAACAACTTCAGATTCAGATTTTAACCAGGCATCTGAGGAGCATTCCACAAATGGTAAATTTAGATACAGAAACATAGCTTGTCATTTTCTTAGTTTGGGATATTTTTTTTCTTGTACGTCACAGATTTTCATTAATGAGAGTGATATGGCTTAATTTTGGAGTCGTGAGTTGAGGGGCCTGTGGGGAATCTAAGAGATTCAGAACCTGAGCCCTACAGGTTGAAAATCGCCGTGGGCTGTGACTTTACAATAGGGGAGCCATATATTATGATTTATCGCAACTGAATGTGTCATAAAAAGTTTACTCACCTCTCCAGATTCATACTCTCAGGACAGCGCTGGCTGCATACAGCTCTGCAGGAGGTTTTATAAATCAGAATTCCCCAGACATGGCGCACAAAGCTGTGCAATTGTGCTCCAGGTCTATAGGGACTAACCAGAGGACATGACCCCTAGTCTCAGGGTTACTGAAGGGCTTTATGCTTCCCAACTGCCTTGAGAACCCAGAGGTCCAGAACAAAACACAGCTAGGCAGAAGGGCGGAGCTGGTGTGTCCTGGCGGCTGCGCAGTCCACGTTTCTCCGCCTCCTCTTTCTGGCGGCCCAGTGTTTTTCCAGCTGC
>CABHPR010090800.1:1984-13448 GCA_902168415.1 Peromyscus melanophrys
TTAGCTAGCACTGTATATTAGAGTGAAAATTTCCTGGTCAACAATAGACTCTCTGGCCCAAGTGGAGACCTAACATTCTAGTTCGACCAAAGGACCACCCCTGGGAAGGCAAGCCATGCTAAAGAGCTGGGCCGATGGTTAGTCCTTTAATGAGATACTCAACTTTTCCTTCCCAGAATCCTCCAACCCTGGGACAGTGGTTCACTGGGCCACAGCTGTAAAGCTTGTAAGTCTGCCTGCTTTTCTGAATATTTTTCATTGTCCTCTTTCGATCTCTTTTCTAAGCATGTTTTCCTTGACATTTCAGGCTTCCCTTGAACACTTCCTTCCTCTTCCTTTAGATCCTCCCTCCCCACCATTAGCTGCTTGTCTACCATGTGTCTGACCTTCCTGCCGGCTTACGTGGCATGGTCATGTTTTCCTTCTTTCTTCCGTCTTCCTCTTCCAGGTATCTGCCAGGATTTGCAGTTTGTCTGCTGTGGGGTTTTCCTTCTAAACTCTAATAAAATTGTCCTTGAGCTTCTATTTGACCCATTACTAAATTCTTTTATTAATGATACTAAGAACCCCAAGAAAGTACTAAGTACTTCGATTTCCCCTGAATAATTGGATGACCTTAAAATTCCAGTAGTCATATTTAGTAAATATTGTGATTCAAATACCTGTCTAAAAACTGTTCAGTCCCCTGGAAGCAGCCTTGGTTTGGAACTCTCTAGACGTGAACCATGATTCAAGGATGTGGGTAAGCATACTCATTCTAGAGGTGGCCTAAGAATGCAGTGGAGATCTGGAAGTGACAAGGAATGCTAGAGGATCTGGGCAGAGTTTCTCTGTGTCCCAGAAGCCACTCCCCAATAACCAGACTAAGTCTTATTATTAATTACAAATGCTTGGGCCATAGCTCAGGCTTGTTACTAGCTAACTCTTACATTTTAAATTAACCTGTATTTCTTATCTACACTCTGCTATGGGTTGATGCCTTCTTTCAGCACAGCATGTTCATCTTGTTTCTCCCTGTGTCCACTCTTGAGACTCCTGAAACTCCACCCTTTCTCTTCCTTTGTGTCCTTTGTGTCTTACTGTCCCACCTATACCTCCTGCCTAGCTACCGGCCAGTTGGCTCTCTTTTATTAAACCAATCAGAAGGAGCCTTGGCAAAGACACATCTTCACAGTGCACAAAAAGATTATTCCGTAACAGGAGGATGTGTTGAGTGACCAGACATGCCTTCAGGAATGAGGAACCTACTCCCCCACCTACAGGGCATGTGGCTGGCAGCAGGTGGGGGACTCTGGAAATTGATTTAGGCCCCAGTCACATGTCCTTTTTGCAAGCAGCCTGTACACAAGAGTGTTTGATGTGAAGGTATAATGTCCCACCCCTCCCTTGAACTTCAGTCAAATCTGAACGGCTCCTCAGCTTCCGTTCTCCCTCAACTCCCCAAGGCCTTTGCTATGGCTGCCTTCTCCTAATCAGCTGCCTTTCCTTCCCCAAAGGAGCTACACCGGAAAACACTCCCTAGTTACCCTCTGCTTACTAAGCTCTGTATTGGTATGCTTACCAGGGAACCTAGCCTGCAAGGGTGGGTCTGAGGGCTCAGCCCCTGCACAGATGGCAGTACAAACTGTTAACTGAGGTGAGTGACAAATGGCAAAAGGTAAGGTGTCGGCAGGTGCAATGTATCAAGTATTTGGGGAATTGGAGGACTGGTTATTCTGAGAAAAAAAGTGAAACCAGGTGGCCATTTCCGGAGGTATTAGGTGTTTCAGAAAAAAAAAAAAAAAGATAATGGAAAGTAAAAAATGATCTGTTGGCCATTAAAGATTGTGTTGTGACTCAACACTCATATACCTCTTAAATTTTTATGTGCAGATCCAATCCCCATGGAAATGGCATTAGAAAATGGGGGCTTAGGAAGATAATTAGGTCATGGGGGTGGTGCCCTTGGGAATGAAATTAGTGCCCTAATAAGAGACCCCACAGAGCTTTTAGGCCCATTGAGACTTGAAAGCATTTACAGTGAGAAGATAGCTTACCTAAGAGGAAGCGGACCCTCTGACACAGACTGATGCCTCCTTGATATTAGACATAACAGTGTCTAAAACAGTGAGGAATGGATCCCTGTTGCCCATAAGCCACCCACTGCGACTGAGCAGACTCAGACAAACTGTGGAGCCACAGGCCTTCTTGAAGTCTACTATGGGAATCTCCTCTCTCCTGACACAGAGCTGGAAATATGAAGACAGACCCAGGATTTAATCTATTTAATCTGGTTGGACTATCATCCTAGCCAGGACCCTGATTGGAAAGGAATGGAATCCTGAAAATTATAGATTCAAGGTTTAATCTATTTAATCCGGTTGGACTGTCATCCTAGGCAGGACCCTGATTGGAAAGGAATTAGATGGGATTGAACCACCCATTTGAGCTTATGCTCTCGAAGACACTGAATGCCCAGACTCCACTTGGGCTGTAATGGTGCAGACTTGAATAGCATGGTGGGTGCTGCACCTCAGGCCTTGCAAAATGAGTGTTCCTTTGGCCTCTGTCCCATTGCTCATTTTGACCACCTGGTGACTAGGAAGAGTGGCTCATAGCGCATTGCTCATTGCTGGGCCTGTCAAGGGAGAAAAGGCTCCACTCCCTGGGAGACCGATAGCATCTGGTTAGCACGAACCAGCTAAGTCAGACAGGGTACATGAAAAAGCATAAGCATGCCAGTCCAGGGAGAGAGGATGTGAGTGGGATCGTTGGGGCTCATCAAGATGGAAGCTCTTCCTTGGGGCACAGGGTTTTTTGTTTGTTTACTTTATTTGCATGGGTATTCATGTGTATTTTGCCAGCATGCACGTCTGTGCACTATGTGCATGCCTGGTGCCCACAGAAGACGGCATCGGAACCCCTGGGACTAAAGTTACAGAGAATTGTGATCTGCCATGTGGTGCTGGGAGTCGAACCCGGCTCCTCTGGAAGAGCAGCCAGTGTTCTTAACCACCCTGCCTTCTCTCCAGCTCCCACTTCAGACTTTTAGAAGAGACTGAGAAGGAGTTATATTGCTTCTCTCAACATTTTATAAGCCAGGAGTGAATCCTGTCCTGGATATTTTCTTTGATAGGAGACCTTTTAAAAATACTTTTAAAATTATGTGTGTATGTATATAGGATGCATACACAAGCACACATGTGACTTTAGATGCCCACGGAGTCCAGAATAAGGTGTCAGATCCCCTGGAGCTGGAGTTGCAGTCTGTTCCAAGCCACTGATGTGAGTGCCAGGAACCAAACTTGTCTCTTCTGGAAGAGCAGCCGTGCTCTAACTGATGAGCCATCCCTCCAGCCCAGATGGGAGACTTTTTCTTACTGATAAACCCCCTCTCTCTCAGTGGTGTGTTCATGTTTTCTGTCTTATAACTCTGTCTTTGTGTGTCCTGCTTCTCCAGGTTGTCATCCATTTCTGCTAGGGTATCTAATTAACTGTAGCTGTCTCTCATGGTCCTTGGCATCTCTGCAGCAGTGGGGGCGCAAAGCCTCCTTTCTGAGTTCGCGTCTCCTCTCCTTTTCTCGTAATCGAGACAGGGGTTTGACCGTCTTGTCCATGTTTGCACACAGCCACTCGGTTTGGTTGGTCTCCTCTATTATTAGGTCTCTAGCATACTTCACATATCTCAGTTTTTACAATTGTCTTTTCCTTCCGTTAAGCTGAAATTTAGTTTTTCTAGAGTCAGTGAGGATACATTAGGCTGTTTGTTGGACATCTTCCCTCCTGCTCTTCCCCCTATCCCTTTCTGCTTCTCACTCCACAGCCCGGGATAGCCTGGTACTCACTAGGTAACCCAGGATGGCCTTGAACCCCTAACAGTCCTCCTCCCTCAGCCTCCCAAGGCTGGCATGGCAGGCATTGCCACCATGCCTGGCTAGGCTGCCCAGGTTTCATAGAAATGCTTCTCTGAACGTATTTTCTGTCCCTCCTGTTTTCTCCTTTCTAATCCTTTCTAATCACTTGATGGTGTTCTACAAGTCCCTTCAGCCACCTTCACTCTTTTCTATTCTCTCTCTCTCTCTCTCTCTCTCTCTCTCTCTCTCTCTCTCTCTCTCTCTCTCTCTCTCTCTCTCTCTCCTTGCTACTCAGAACAGGTGTTTCCTGGGGACTTATCCTGGAGTCCAGCAGTCCTTCCTTCAGCTGGCTTCTGTGTAGAGACCCCCAGCCTTCACTTCAGTTGCAGTGTCTTCAGATCAGCGGTTTCTGTTTGGGATTCTTTTACACTTTGAGTTCATTTTTTTAGGTCCTTTTCTTTCTTTTCTTTTTTTTTTTAATTTGGCCAATGACATGTCTTTTCACCAAGGTCAATTTGTAGGAATTCGCCTTGCTTTTCTTTGGAACATGTTTGTTTCTCTATTCCCCTGTTTGTTTCTGCACAGTGAATGTGCAGGGTTTGCTGGCAACCCTGTTAGTCCAGTCTCAGCGCAGGAGAATGGAGAGAGGTCCCACATGCTTCCTAGATCCTTCTGTTTCTGTTTTTGATAAGTCCCAAATTAGGGCCTGTCAGCATCCCAAGACCATCAAGGTAGAAACCTGGAAAAGTAAGAGTCATGAGCATGTTTTCCAGTGCCTTCTATCCTGGTAGTGAAAGTAAGAGCGTGAGCGTGGAGAAGGCCCAGGAAGTGCCAAGTTCTCACTCAAGCTTCCAGAAGTCTCTGTTTGCCTGTCCAGGCTTTTCTGTCAATAACAGCAGTTGTGTTTGGGGAAAATCCTTTCCAGACAGGCTGGAACTTCTGAGTTTTGAGCCCTTCTCTGCCCCCATTCCGGAGGGAAGCATCTGGAAGTAGTTGCCAATCGTTGTGGTGGCAACATTCCCATATGCCTCATCTTCTCGACTTCTCAAAGTCAGTGAGATAGGTGTCAAACCATAGAGACCCTCGGAGATAGGGTGCTGTGTGTATAGTCCAATCTCTCACCTCAGGGAGAAGCTGAGTGCTGGGGATTTTCCAAATGTGTGGGGAAGTGTCTAGGGCAGAGTCTGTCTTGACGTATCTCTGCTCCTGTGACCCACTGACAGTTCTCACTTGCCTGGTGTGTGGGGCTCTCTCAGGTAGAGATGACCCATGGGCTAGGACACTTGGTGCATCTGCAGGTAGAAAGGGAGTCCAGTGACCTCTTCTGCCATGTTGCAGCTATTACCCTCCACATTTCTAGATGCAGTAGGAATTCTAGATCTGCCGTGGCCTACTGTGAAAGCAAGGATCAAAAGTTCATAAAAGTAGGCAAGCTGGAATGGAAACAGCATACAGAAAAATCCATCATACAAATGCACTTAGGGAGAAGGTTCTGAGAGTATTCCATTTGAAAAAAAAAAAAGCTGTGGGCTGCTGCTGGGAAAGCCTCTCACTCACATCACTGAATGACTCTCCTCTATAGGTCAGAGCACACTACAGGAGAGCTCATTACAGAACTGTGCTCCTCGGTAAAGCGTGGTATGACACATTCCAGAAATAAGAGAAATGAGGCAGCAGAATTAACCACCAAAAGAAAGGCAGGCATAATGAGCAACAGGAACAGCATGACACCCAGGCAAGGGAGCTGAATCTCAGGGTGGTTAAGAGAGCGTATCATCTATAAGGATGGGATAGATGGGCAGACCAGCAGACGTATTACTACTCAACATATTCAATATCTTTGTCACTTTTCTACTGCTGTGACAAAGCACCGTAATCAAGGCAACTTAAAGAAGAAAAGCATTTAACAGGGGTTTTACAGTTTCAGAGGGTGAGTCCATGACCATCGTGGTGGGGAGCATGGCGGCAGGCAGGCAGGCAGCCATGGCGCTGGAGCAGAAGCTAAGAGCTTGCATCTGGATCTGTGGGTTGGACATAGAGTGAGACTAGGCCTGGTGTGGCCTCACAGCCCACCCCCAGTGACACAGCTCCTTCAACAAGGCTATACCTCCTAATCCTTCCCAAAACAGTTCCACCAATGAAGGACCAAGCCTTCAAATATATGAGCCTATGGGGACCATTCTCATTCAAACCCCCACATTCCACTCCCTGGCCCCCATAGGCTTGTAGCCTTAATGCAAAATACATTTAATCTAACTTCAAAAGTCTCTATAGCCTTTCACAGTCTCAAGACTGTTTAAACATCAAAAGTCTCTTCTGAAACTCAAGGCAATCCCTTAACTGTAATCCTCAGGAAATCAAAAGGCAAATTACATACTTCCAATATACAATGGCACGGGAATAAATATTACCAATAAATATCCCAAAAGGGAAGAAAAGGGGCATAGTGAGGAAACATTGGACCAAAGCAAGGCTGAAACCCAGCTGAAGCTCAATGCCTCTGTGTGCCCTCTCAGAGACTACTTCGAACATGGGTCAGAATTTTCCAATTTGAGAATTTGTCCACAGCTTTCAAGCACCCCATTGCCTGTACTGCCCACAGCGTTACGCCCCCTGGAGGTTTTAACACTGTAGCATTTTTCCAGTCTGTACATGGGCTGGGGAAGTTCCCAAAGACAGAGTACATTATCTGATAGAAAGATGAAAGAATCCATCAGTTTCTGTGGGGACTGTCACCAAGGTGGGGTGTAGGGTTATCAAGGGAAACATTGGCATTCTCTGCATAGAGGAAAATGGGCTTGGATTTCCGCTCTGCTCTTCAACAGCATTACAGTCTGGTCTTTGCTGCATTATTGAAACTCTCCGTGTCTCAATTTCCTCACTTACAAAGCAGTAACAGTCATCTCTAATTCTGGAGCTTTTGAGGGAGACGAAAACATCTGGCAAAACTCTTGGCACACAGTGTCTCTCCAGAAATGTCCATTATTCTTTCCTTACAGAAATATTTTGGGGTGAATTATCCTCAAAAAGATTGGCAATAACACGGAAATCCAAAAGTCATGATGAAAAAAAAAAGGTGATTTTTCCTTTAGGAACAAAATTTACGTTGTGAGCTTGCATTTCCACGGAACTGAGCATAAGGCTTCGGATAGCTTCTTTAACTGTAGTTACTGTTGGATGGAAAGAGGTGCAGCCACAATGGTGACTGATTATGTCACTGGGAGTCCATTTATTATTAGTCTCTAAAATGCCCCTTTGGTCCAAGACCACTCTACTCCACTTGATAATTTCATGGCAGCCTGCAATGTAAGGGCATGATCCCTTCCGAGAGAGCTGGATTTTTTTAATTAAAAATTTATATCCAAAGTGGGAGAATTAAAACACTGGGTTCTTAATCCTACAATGGTCCCCTTTGCCCGCCTTTGTCCTCCCGCTGACCATTCCCTGCTCACCTTACCCCCTTGACACGGTGCAGCAATGGAAAACATAGATGAAGTCACCGAAGGCTACTTGCATAAGGGAGCTTCAGGGTCAGTGTTCGGGTGTCCGTTTAGCTTCCTAGCGTTTCAAATCCTTGCAGCTATTACCTACAGCCCCAAACCCTGAAATCCTCATCACTAGATTTATTTTTTTAAGAGAAGTTACGAGAAACCCTCATGGTTTAAAAATTGAAAACAAGGCCTGAACTAAAGGACGTCTCAGGGAATCTGAGAGCACATACTACCGTTGCAGAGGAGCCAAGTTCTGTCCCCAGCCTGTAACTCCTCCATGAGGACATGATGCCTCTGATCTCTGTGGGCACCTGCACACATGCCCCTTCCTTCCCCCCCCCTGTTCTTCCTTCTCCCCCCCACCCTTCCTTCCCCCCCGTCCTTCCTTCTCCCCCCGTCCTTCCTTCTCTCCCCCGCCCCCGTCCTTCCTTCTCCCCCAGTCCTTTCTCTGCTTAAAGCTAAAGCATTCCAGTAGCCATAAGATGGACTCGAGGCCACTTGATCTCTTTCATTTATTCCTCTTCCCACATTTAACAAGTCTCCCTCAACTTCTCACCATTCCTCATCTATTTTGTGGGCGTTTTGGGGACCAGTGCCAAGTCTAGCTTTCAAAGGCTGTGGAAGCCCAGGTTTTTGCCCTGAAAATGCCAAGAACATTGTCAATGCGCTGTGCATCCAAGTCCTGCCTTCTTTGGGAGAGAGGTGTGTGACTGGCATAAGTGAACACAATCTGTTATAGTACCAAGCTGTTCAATTAAACACAAATCTAAGTATTAGTGTGAAGGTGTTTGTTCTGTGAACTTTCCCTCAGGAGAACAAACATTTACTCACTTAAGATAGAGCACCAACCACAGACCAAAGGAACATACCACTCAAATCTAGCTTGGTTAAACGGTGAGATCAGTTAGGGTTACTTATAAAGAATATGAGCGATTTATGGCAGCTCCACCACCGAAGAAAAATCTCTTCTCTAGAACCGTTTATGTATCCATGGGGTGGGCCATGGTCTTGTAAGCTCTCTCCCTTAGTAGTCATTAACTTGTATAACTCCTTGAGGATGGAAAGGGCTGTGTAACCCAGTACCTTCCACTATATTTGAAAACTAATGGGCTCCATCTTGTATAGGTCTCTTTTGGACCATCGCAGCTACTGACAGTTCAAGAGAGTCATAGCCATGCCTAGAGGACAGCGGGCCACAGCAGCATCTCACAGGTGTGGTTAGCATTACAATCAGCAGACTCTAAGTACGGAAATTGACTCTAACAGTCAGGGTGAGCCTCAGTTGAACCTACTCAATACTGATGAGCAATATTGAGTTTTTCCCAAGAAGGAAGAAATTCTGCCTGCAGACTACTAGACACAGCTCCTGCCTGAGAGGTTCCAGTCAGCCAGCCTGCAGATTCCAAACTTCCCATCCATACAAGTTAATAACCTCTCTGTATAATACACAGTCCACCCTCCCTTCCCATAGGTTCTGCCTCCGTGAAGTCAACCAGCCACAGATGTGTAGTATTTATGTTTATTTCATATGTACTGAAGCAGAAGAAGTGTTTTTCCATCATTATTCCTCACATAACACAGCATGATGGCTATTCAGGTAGCATTTACAGTGTATCAGGAAATGTAGATAATCCAGTGATGACCTGAAGTATGGTGAAGGCACACACAAGTTATATACAAACCTTGACATTTCACATGAAGGACTTAGGCGTCACTGGTTTGAGGGAGGTCACAGAACCGATCCTAGGACTAGGGACAGCATGAAACAGCTGTATAGAAGCACACACACACACACACACACACACACACACACACACACACACACACCCAAAGGCAGAATGTTCCTTCCGTCGCCATCCTTCACACTATAACCTCACCAGTTTAAGAATTTCTGTATACCAGACAATGTGCTTCTAAAATGGCATCCACGGCGATGTGGATGCCCCCAGCAGCACCAGCAGAAGCACTTTGAAGTGCAACAGTGGAATTCTGTAGTCCTCTGAGCCTGGGTTGTTGCACCTTATGACTACTCCATCTAAAACACCCAATTATCTTCACATAGATCAGTGGTTCTCAACCTTCCTCATGCTGTGCCCCTTTAATACAGTTCCTCACGTTGTGATGACCCCAACCACAAAATTATTTTCATTGCTACTTCATGACTGTAAATTTGTTACTGTTACGAATCATAATGTAAATATCTGACATGCAGGGTATCTGATATGTGACTCCTGTGAAAAGGTTGTTCAACCCCAGGTTGTGAGCCTCTCACATAGACTGACAGGCTAACCTGGCATCTCACCTCCTGGAGAGCAGACGGTCACGTGAGAAGTCTGCAGCCAAGCCTTTTGTTCATTTGTTCATACCTCTTGCTGGCGCAAACACTTCAGGAGCGTCTGTTGGATAAGAGAGGATTTCAAAAGCATAAGCCTTAGAAAAAGAATTCTTCCCCAAGTCAAGTGTCTTGTACACACTTCCTGATTTGGCCTCTTGTTACTTAACTACAAACCAGAACTGGGTCTCTCTGTCTTTTCCAGCTTCGTTCCTGCAGCCAAATTTAATTCTGCCCTTACTGCCTCCTAAAAACGTCCTGTTGGTTCTGGGGGGAAATGCTTGTTTGTTTGTTTGTTGGTTGGTTGGTTGGTTGGTTGGTTGGTTGGTTGGTTGGTTGGCATACCAGTCTGGAAGCAGCTGGAAGAGTCTTGGAAGAGAAAGACTGTAGAATTGACTCAGCCTCTTCTTTGCTGTAGGCTCCCCAGCTTGCCTGGCCTGTTCCAGGGAGAATGTTGAATTTGGATTAGAGAGAAAATGTTCCGTTAAGTTTTTTAAAAATTTAATCATTTAAAAAATAAAATTACTGCCAGGCAGTGGTGGCGCACGCCTTTAATCCCAGCACTCGGGAGGCAGAGCCAGGTGGATCTCTGTGAGTTCGAGGTCAGCCTGGACTACCAAGTGAGTTCCAGGAAAGGCTCAAAGCTACACAGAGAAACCCTGTCTCGAAAAACCAAAAATAAAATAAAATAAATAAAAAATAAAAAATAAAATAAAATTACTGAATAAAACCATTTCTAAAAAAACAGAGAAATCCTATTTTCCTAAAATTTGTCCAAGTCTCGATATGTACAAATGTTAAAAGATGAGCTGTTCCTTGGTCACCTCTGAAGGGCCATTTGCATCCCACAGAGGACAGAGACTGTGTTAAGGTCAGTGGCGACACAAGTCAGGGAGGTCACAGGGAAGGACAGGCTAGGGTGGAGGGGTGACCGGAAATGAACTGGAGACAGGGTAGTGATTTACCTTCCTTTCCGTTTTCTTAATTCCTGTTTGTTGAGTTTGTAACGGTAAGAATCAAGATGGCAGTCACGGAAATGGTGTTTGAGAACAAGAAAGAGGTTTATTCTGATCGTTGTCCCTGTTTTGGTGAGGTTAAAATGGGAAGTCATTTAAAATGCCCTGGGAATGAATTCATAGGCATCACGCATTAAAGACAGACATGGCTTATGTTTCCAAAGAGGAGGAGGGGGTGGATTTCAGACACAAGGGTGAGTTTGGGAGGATGGAGAATCACAAAGAAGGAAAGAAGAGCTATAAAGGCCCCCAGGAAAGGGGTGGGTCTAAAGGGGGAGAGTCGGGTGGGCGGGTGCTCTGTCACAGCTGTGATTTTCTTAGAAATAATACAGTAGAAAATAAAGATCAACCTATCTTCACCTTGGCGCTGTGTTATGCATGAGCTCTCAGCAGGTATTTGAGGCCCCAACAGATGAGCGAACTTTGACACCTTTGTTTTCCTAACAGTTAATCATGTTTTTAGTAGCATGACTGAAAAGGTTTTAAAAATTCCAAATGGTCACTTCCAGCCAGCTTTTGGGGTCACCTTTGAATAAATCATTTGACAGTTACTACAGTGGAATTAGGAAATCCCCCACTCAAATGTAAACAGAACATCCTCTATAATTTACTTTTCCTTTTTTTCTTAAAGCTCAGCCAGCTAGACCCAAACTTACTTCATAATTGGTGCAAAAATTAGTGACTCTGTGTGGCCGTCACAGACAGAGGCTCTTTTGCACTTATGGTCTCTACCTTGACTGAACTCGTGTGTGTGTGTGTGTGTGTGTGTGTGTGTGTGTGTGTGTGTGTGTG
>CABHPR010090802.1:0-20114 GCA_902168415.1 Peromyscus melanophrys
TGTGTGTGTGTGTGTGTGTGTGTGTGTGTGTGTGTGTGTGTGTTCTAGACACATGGATAAATAACAAGTACCCAAGTCAATCAACTCTTGAAAGGCACATATTCAGGTTGTCTACTGTTTGCCAGTGTGTTTTTACAGAAATGCACAAAATCAGGCAACTAGAAAGAAACCATGGTAACCATGTGGTTTTTATTGATGATTATGTTCTGTTGCTTCATCCTGGCAAGATAACACATTCCAACATTGACAAAACCATGCTAATTTAATATTTAATGCTATCTTTTATTGTAAAAACACTGGCACGGGAATCGTTTCAGACTTTATGATCCTTATGCTGCATATTTCTATTACCAAGTTTAAAAGTCACATTAATTTATACTTATAAGCTCCCAAACACCTGGGAATACTTGATAATGAGCGTAACAGAGGACACACTTGGCCACTAATGGATTAATTTATTACTTCTGCAGACTTAAAATGTAGCAATACGGTGGAACTTTTTTCCCTAAATGCATAATCAGTTGTGAATGCTATTTGTCTCATTTAAATGCAAGGAACAATCTGTCTTTTGCTACCTGCTTCCTAAATCCGTTAAGCAGTTAATAACACAAGGATGAATATAAGCCTCCTTTATTTAATAGAAATAAAAAAATAGAAATTAAGCCAGAAGAGCCTTCTTCCAATAACGGCTTCCCCAAAGCAGCTGGATTATTCTTAGTAGTGTGAAAAAATCAAGGAAAGTTCCTTTATTAAAATGGCAGAGGAAACTATTATTTAATAATTATTTGGGAACTCAGTTGAATCCAGGTATTTTGAGTATCTTATCTTCTTCTCATTAATTTTGTTTGTAGTCTTGAAACGCTTATGCATTTTCTAGAGGCATGATTAGAAATAGGCACTCTGCTGGACATTCTTAATGCTTTAACTCTTTCATAATGATCTTCAGTTGTCGGAAGTTAAGTATTTGTGGGTTTACAAACATTTTTATCATAACCCCATCACTTAGATAATAACAAAGCAGATTCTATACTACTCTTCCTTGAACCTGACATCTACATGTAAAATATTGAGAATCCAAATGGCCTCCAGAAACTTCTCATAGCATCTGTACTCACGTCTCAGTGCTGAGTCAAAAAACTAACAAGCATCATGAAGTGGAAGATGATTTTATTTCAGCTCACAATGTAGCAAGGCATACAGTCCACCAAGTCAGGAATGGCTGTGAAAACATGCAGCAGTTCATCACTTTCTGTATGGAGTCAGGAGGAAAACACAGATAATGTTGGCACTACCTTGATTCATTAGTTTTCCCTTTTTATTTAGTCCAGGACCCCACTTAAAGTGATGGTGCTACCCACATTTAGGGTGGGTCTTCCCCTCTCAGTTAAACCTCTCAAGACACCACTTTAGAAATGAAAAGTTAGTATCTCCGAGGTGATCAAATATAGTCACCTTTACAAGGAAGGTGGACAACTAGAGTACCCTTCTTAAAGCCCATGTTCTTACAGAGCTCAAGCTTCAGAGAGGTAAGCTAAGTGGCTCAAAAATGAAAAGTGTCTTCTTTCATTAAGCCATATCACTGTCATCCTATGGAAAACTCCTTGCCTCCATCTACAGACCACACAGTAGTGCTTCAGCCCACACAGATTCATCTAGCAGGTCTTCCACATTCCCTCTTCAAATTTAACCTCCCTCCTTGACTATCATAGTCTGGTGAACCTTACTCTTTGTTAGACTTTCTTTAAGGAACCAGACCTCCAAAGCAGAGCCCCCCCCCCCCCACCATAGGGTCTGAACTAGAAATGCTTTTATGGACTGTTCTGTTAATATCTCTCACACTTCATTATAATTACTGTGGTTGTTTCTTTATTGTCCTATCAACCCAAAATGACTGCAAGTAATTTGATGAACAACCATGCTCATTTTCTATTTATAGCATAGATGCTCAGATAGTTCCTGGTACAGACTGAACATCTTAATAAATAAAATCTAAGAAGTTGCAGGAACTAATTTTTTTTCTCGGTGTGCTCTCCGAGATGTGTTTGTCCTCTCCTATATCCATTCTTTTGTTATCTAAAAGAAGGGTGGGTAAGTTATAAAATCCTTTGGTTGCTGTATGTATTTGAGTGACAACGAGGAGATTTGCATTCCATGGTGCATGCCTGGAGGGCAGAGGGCAACCTGAATGTGAGTCCTTGCCTTCTTCCTTGTTTCTTTTGCTGTTTTCAGCTGTGTGCAGCAGGCTACACTGCCTGCAGGGATCTGAGGATTCTCCTGTTTCTCCCCACCTCCCATATCACCACAAGAACAGCAGAATTACAGATTCGCACTACCATACCCACCTTTACATGGATCCTGGGATCAAGGGCAGGTCCTCATGGGTATGAGGTAAGTGCTTTAACACACTGAACTATCTCTCTGGCCCTGAGCTTTAAGATTCTTAGCCCAGAAGAAATATAAGTATGAATAAAAGACTTGTCACACAAAGCGAAACTAACTGCTGTGTAGTATGTTAAATTTTTTTCTGCATGAAGGTAGGAAGTGGTAGAATGCCAGAACGTTTGGAGAGAAACCTGCAGAGATAACCATGGCAGCAGCCAAGCGTTGCCCTTCTTTTCTGACCTCCAGCTACAATCAGAGGAGGCAAAACTGGATTACCAACCAGGGTTGCTAACAGGGCTGCCTGGAGCTTCCTGTTTACAGCCTGTGAGGCAGGAAGATGCAAAACTACTTATTCTATGGCCTTTGTTCTCCAGTATCCATTTACAGGAGCAGATGCACTAATCCCCAAAAGCCGGAGAAATGGGCTTTTGGTGCACCAGTATACAAAGCAGACATAAAAACCACTTTATTCCACTCACCACATCAATAGGATAGGATAGGAGACTATAAAGACTAAAGAATACAATTAACTTGGTGAACTGACCAAGAATTCAATACATCTGGATAGATGTCATCAGGACAAAGGCAGAGACTCTGTACCATAGAGGATCCACCAAACCTCCAACCTCAGACCTCTTCCACCTACCCCAAATACCTAGGTTCTGGGTAAGCTATGCTTCTTCTTGAATACTAATTCAAACTCCAATTGACCAGTGCTAGATAAACTAACTGCAATTATAATTTTCTTCTAGTCCAGTGGTCAGGAAATTAGAAAAGAAGACAGACAAGTCAAATAATAAAAGTAAAAATAATGCTTCTGAGGCATGCCTTTATTCTATCTGTTGTACATGCCTTATCATTGTTTGTTTGGTTGGTTTTGGTGGCTTGTTTGGGTTTGGTTTTTAAATTAATTAATTGATTTATTTTACACCCCAACTGCAGTTTCCCCTCCCTCCTCCCGTTCCACTTCTTCCCCTCTCCTCCCCCCCAATCTACTCCTCCTCCCTTTCTATTCAGAAAAGGGCAGGCCTCCCATGGATGTCAACAAAACACGGCATATCAAGTTGCAGTAAAACTAAGCACCTCCCCTTGTATTAAGGCTGGGCAAGGCAATCCGTATGAGAAATAGGGTCCCAAATGCCAGCAGAAGACTTGGAAACAACTCCTGCTTCCACTTTCAGGAGTTCCACAAGAAGAACCAGCTATACAACTGTCACATATATGCAGAGAGGCTAGGTCAGTCCCATGGAGGCTCCCTTGTTGTCTCTGTGAGGCCCTTTGAGGTCCTATGAGCCCAGATTAGTTGATTCTGTGGGTTTTCTTGTGATGTCCTTGACCTATCTGGCTCCTAAAATCCTTTTTCCCTCTCTTCAGCAAGATTCCCTGAGCTCAACCTAATGTTTGGCTGTGGGTCTCTGCATCTGTTTCCACCAGTTGCAGGATGAAGCCTCTATGATGACAACTGGGCTAGGCATCAATCTATGAGTACAGCAGAATGGAGTTAGGCATCATTACATTGACATTTTTACATCTATTTATTTATTCATTCACTCATTTGTCTGTTTGTTTATTGTGTGTTTGGTTCTATCCTAAGTCTCTGGACCCTCCAGTCTCTAGGTCCTGGCAAACTTTCTCTTAGTTAAAACCTACAACAACATGATGAAGTTGGAGTTCTTTTTATTCCATTTTTTATTTCCAAAGAGCAGAAATTACCTGCTTTCTTTAACTTGTGCCTGTAGAGCCAGGATTGGAATTCAAGTAACAGCTTTCAAATATCTACTATTTGAGCCCATTTTACAAGTGTATGGCCATCTCATACTTTGGAAACTGAGAGTTGTTTGTGCTACAAAACTAAGAAGATAATTCTGAAACCTATCATGTTTCAAAATAAGATACAGTTTTAATAACTCAATGCTATTGTGTTATTTTATATTTCTTGGTTATGTAAACTTTTCTTTTTAAAAAATTATGTATCTTACTCTTGACAGTCTGGAATATTAAATTAGATAATATGTGTAGGGACTAAACTATTTAAACAGCAAAGAAGTCTTCATCGAATTTTATGAAGTTGTATGCTATTTTTAGACTCTTATTATTGGGTCCTTATATGAACGCTTGGTAATATTGTACCAAACAATTTTTTTTTAAGTTGGTGTCAAGTTACTTTGAACTTTCCTTTTAAGTAATTTCCTTTCTTATCATATTAGTAGATAGATGATAATTTGCAGAAATTTAATAGAGAAAATAAAACTTACTTGTTCATCAGTGAGACTGAAATGTGACAGGTAGGTCTGGAAATGCCAATCAATGGAGTAAAGAAGGCAAGTGAATTGTGTGGTGACTGATGAATGCCATTGCTTTTAATAGTTGTATGCTGTTGGCAAGTTAAATTCTCCTTCACACCAACTTTATTCTCTGCAGCATGGACATCCTTCTTAGCTGCTTCTACTAAGTGGAAACATCCTGCAGCATCCACCACATAGATGGTTCCAGTTCTGTTTTCAGACTTTTTGTCTGTACCTGCAAAGCTCTGCCTTGCCCTTCTCTCCTCTTTTTTATCCTGTCTCGCAAATGGCCTCCAGCTGTCACTCATTCCCATGCACTTACTAGACAAGCCTCACCTCTCATTTCTCTGGCTCTACCTCCACTTCCTTGGACTTTTTTCCCACAGAGCAGTCACAAACATCCCTTTAAAACTGAAGAAGTCCCAGGGTGGCATGACATACTTCTGATCCTGTCACTCAGAAGCCTAAGGCAGGATGATTCTAAGCTCAAAGAAATTCTGTGTACACAGTGAGATCCAGACCAGCCATGGCATCATTGAAATATCTTATCTTAAGAAATACAAAAAGAAAGAAAGAAATCCTTAAATCAAATCACAATTATAACATTTATTTTTCTCCTCAAAAATCAATCCCACGGCTTCCCATTTCATTCAGAAGAGAAGCCAAAAACAGCATCGAAATCCAAAACAAACCAAGGCAGTTCCCTGACACTCTACCATTCTTCCTCTCCCTTATCCCAGTGCATTCACGTCTGCCTGCTAGTTGTTCTACACAAGGGAATTCATCTCCCAGAGCCTGGGCCTAGCTGCTTCCCTCCCCAGGATCTCTTCCTACAGAAATAATAGGGTTCCATCCTTTGCCTTGTTCACTTGGAAAGGCATATCATCACAGACCCCAAACAGAACAATATTTGTTATCTCCATCCCCCAACTTTTCTTTACCTCACAATGTGCTGTACAAAGTACCACGTGTGTTCTTAGTGCTTTTCTATTTCCTTCCCTAGAATATAAAGCGCTATGAATACACTTCACCTCTCTGTTTAGTGTTCTAATGCTTCTACTTTAAAAGTGCCAGAAAATAGTTGATGTAAATAGTAGAAGCCCACTGGTTCACAATTCTTAGAGCAGAAGTTTGAAAGCAAGACATCAGTAACACTGGTTATATCTGATGGTTGCAAAGAGGAATTGATTGCTTGTGTCTCTTCTACCAGACCTTGACTGGCAATCTCTGGTATTCCTTGCCCAGTGAAAGCACCTAGAATTACCTAGAATTCTATTGCCTTCTTGGAATGACATTCTCTCTGTGTGTGATTTCTTATTTTGATAAGAGTATCTATCACCTTGGATCAAAGATCACCTTTATTCTCATTTTAACTTCTTTCATTGAAGAATATCTCCAAATGAGGTCATATTCACAGACACTTCTCATTAGGACTTCAGTATGTAGGGAAACAAAATTAATGTGATAGGATCAGTTTGACTTGTATTTGTGTTATGTCTATGACAGGAGGGAAAAATGTATGATATGAAATAGGAAGCCAACAAATATTTAAAAGGGAATTAAATTTATCACTGAGAAACCCGAATGCATGGGCCATGTTGTCAATTAATCCATTTCCATCTACAGTCTCCATCACATCAAATACATGACAAATACATTAGTCCTTTTACTGGTATTCTTTCTTTGCACTCATTTCTATTATATCTCCATGCAAATATTCTTATAATTCTTTATTTTAACCTGCAGCAACTATTTGCTTAGTAACATGCTTTGTAAGTCATACAAGAATATTATGATTAAAAGAATTTTAGCTCAAAATACACTCTAAATCCTCATTTGCCTAGTGTCTTAGTTACTGTTCCAATGCCAAGAAGAGACACCACAACCAAGGCAACTCTTATGAAAAAAACCACTTATTTGGGAACTTGTTCACAGTTTTAGAGGGTTAGTCCATTATTATCATTGCTGGCAAGATGTTGTGAAACATGCTGCTGGAGAAGTAGCTGAGAGTTACATCTTCATCCACCTGCAGCAGGAAGAGAGAAAGAGGCTAGGCCTGTCATGGGGTTTTAAAAACCTCAAAGCCCATCCCCAGTGACCACACCTCCTAATCCTTCCCAAACAGTTCAGCTAAGCATTCAAATATATGAGTCTATGGGAGCCATTCTCATACAAACCACATCTAACATCTCATAATTTTCATGAATGGAATCCTGGATTGACCACTGGGGACCTGAAAGCTATTGAAAATATGGTCTATACCCTGAAAGAGATTTTAGTTTAAGATGGAGAAATGAAATTGTCATTATTAAAAGTCAATGACTGCTTAACACTAGATTATAAATTTTCAAAAATTGCCCATCTAAGGAACATTTAGCTTGGTGGTATCTGCAAATAATCTCATATGACATGGAAATATATTAGCATTTAATTCTATGGGCTTTAATTTCTAGTCAGGAATTATCTTTCAGTTACCATGTATGACTGTAGGGAAGGTACTTAATCTTCCTATGTCTCAATTTCATTCTCTGTTTAAGAAATAAGATGCATATGATTAAAGGCTTAAATGAGACAAATATCGAATTGGAGGCACTGCTGTTTGTGTACTTGATACCTCTTCTCTTCTCTAACATACCGTTTCAGAGTGTCAGTATGATGGATGAAAACTCCATATTTTGTAGCCTGCCCTGCACTGGTTAGTTTTGCCAAAGGGCAGTGATGTTTCTGAGACTGGAAATGATCATTTTTCTAGAGTGTCTTTCAGCAAAGCTTTTTTATAACGGGAAGGATTCAGCTAACCATGCCACTGCCACACACAAGAAGTCTCTTCCTACTCTCAGTCTTGAGGCTGGACAGAGGTTGCCCACTATGAGAAAAAGTATCTGAGAGGACAGGACACCCACAGCTATGACGGCTGATGAGAATCTCCAGGAACTGAGTCTGCAGTTTAAGCTGCAGCTTAAAGGGTCAGGCTACACTGTCATTTCTTCACAGTACTTCTGTTGATTGGCTTTTACTTACCAGTGCGAGGTATCTAAACAAACCTCCACTGAGCTGCATGTCTTTCATTTTGCACATTTCTATGGTTCCCTTTTAATAAACTATTTACATTTGCATATGCCCATTTTCTTGCCTATTAGAAATTCCTAAAACAAATGATAACTTATATTTTCTTGCTTTTTTTCTTATCCACTTATTCATACTTCTCAGTTTCTTTGTTTCAGTCCATATTTGTTAGGATTGCTTAGCACCAAGTCCATCATTCAGCCTGTCCAAGTAGGATTTTAATTACCCATGTGCCTTACATACAAAAACATACATGAACGTTTTCTTACCAGTATCTGTTTTGTAGACCTGCAATTGTCTCATTTTTAACCACGATGTACATATGAGAAGGAAAAGAATTTGACCTTCTCAGGAGGGAGTTTATTGAGGAGGAAATCCCAGTGTTGGTGACACTGAGAACAATGATAGACTGTCAGCAACTCAATTTCATTCCCAGAAGTGAATGGAAGAACACACTTCCTGAATGTTGATGACCCGTAAGTCAAGGTTTATGTGAAGGGATACCACTGTCATACATAAACTCACAATCAGTTTATACCATTTGAGATCTTTAAATTTCCAGTCTATGCTTTGAGTATCCTATGAACAGGTGTGGCAAAACTAATATTTCAACGCTAAAATAACTAACCCTTTGCTGCCTCTTAGAGGAAATTAACTTATTTTGCAAATATTTCCGCAGTTGTACTTTTAGAGATTCAAACACAGATGTAGTTCCTTAGATTGCAGAAGCACCCTGGGTCCTAAAAACTATTTTTGTGATTGCATAAAAGGATGCTTAAGTTGTAGATGGAGTAATATCTAGAAATATTTCTGTGTCTGTGATATAAAAACATGGACTATCTGTGAGGCTAAGAAAATGGCCAAAGATGATTATGTAACTGTTAAATAATCAAAACTTGAACCCAAGATACATGTGTATCTTTTCTGTATCTATGAGAGGTATGAACTATCCATGGCAAGGGAAAGACTCTGACCTAATCTTCCACAGCCATAGGTAAATCTTGCTAGCATAGCATTCTGACTCCCAGGGTTTTCTTCCTCTAGTCATATTTACTGTTTGAGAAAGGCATCAATATGTGATTTCATCACTGTTTAAATATCTCATAATGTACTTACACAAACCTAGATGGCTGGAAGATGCTCTGGGTGAGTCAGTAGGTGAGTGTTGAGAGAATATGGCCAAGGACAATTCTGTGAAACATTGCTGATTTTGTAAACACTTTATACTCACTCATTCTGTACTACCATATGTATTTTAAAACACAATTTTCAGTGATAACTTAAGCTGACCACCATTTTTTTTTTTTTTTTTTTACTTTATGGTCTTTTAAACTTTCGATCCTTTGATGGTGACATCATTTAACACATATATACAGCTACACAAAAAGTGTTCTACCTTTATAGCATTGTTCTGTGTAAGGCTCCTTTTTCATACTTCTTAAAAACACTCCCAACCAGCCTAGAAAGATGGCTGAATGGAAATGCCTACCCTGCACCTCTGTAACAGAGAAAATTCAGGCAAACAATGAACCAAGGAGAAGGGGGGAAGGAGAATTCTGGATATCATCCAAGAAGTGAAAGGAAACCTAATGAGCATGAACTTGCAGAATGACAGCCTAGAAACAAAGCAATTGCAAATTAAACTCCGGGGAAAGGCAAGTTGAAAAGTTTGGGCAACCCAGATGATAACAGCAGGCACTAACTGTAGAGAAATGAGAGACGTTGTTCTTAAAAACTTTAAATCCAACTTGAGGAAAAAAGTGTATGGCAATAACTGCTTTTGGTCAAAGAAAGAACCCACTTTAGGCATATGCCAGTCCAATAGCCAAGCTCCTACAACCGACAATGCTGGATGACACCTTAACCCAGTATTTGACTCTTTCAAAATCCTTGTGTTACTAGGCAGAATAGACCCTTTAGCATTTTGTGGATTCAGGACCAATATCCACTGACCTTCATGGGAACTAGGGGAACTCTTGCCAGAAGACAACCAATGGGCTGTAGCTATTGTTGTGAAATCTTTCTTCATACTCACTTTCCATCTGGAGTGGGGAAAGGCCCAAGTTGCTTCTATGATATCAGAAAAGTGGCAAAATAATTTCCAATACCTGGGGCTCCCCATTGAGAAATAGACAGGTCTCCTCCCTAGCCATAGGCCATAGCTGTCTGTGATCACAGCTACTGAAGCAATGCCCCAGTGTAGCGAGCACATACCCCGGTTACAGAGGAGGAATAATCACTCTTGATTCAGACTTGGTATAACACTCATTTATTCACACAGTAAGATTACAAGCAATATTCATCCTGTCTTCCAAATGGAAGCAGGAGTACCTCTCCAGGTGTACAGGTCCGGACTCGCCACATCTGCTCCTCTGAATCTTGGGTCAGCCTTCCTCAGGTCAGCCACGTCTGCACTGGGGACAGGATCTCTGGCGGAGGAGAGTCGTCTCTCGCGAGGGCCTGATGAGCTCTGTTGGTCGGGTCTGAGGCTTCATCTTTTATATTCTTTTCTGGCTAGGTTTCAGACTTATCCCTACTTCCACACATAGCTTATAGCTTATCACTACTCCATTTATGGTTTACTTACGTTATTCTATTGCTTATCACTCCTGACCAGGGTTGTTCACCCTAGGCCTTACATGTTCCTTACACCCAGCTTCACCTGTACTTGTCCATTAAGTATTGATAAAGATCTCAAAGACTTTCCTAGTGCCAGGAATGCGGCTTCCAGTGGCCAAAGCATCAACCAGCACTTGGCTCTCACTGCAAAGAGATTAGAGAAGTCTCTTTCCTGGCCTTCAGCCTTGGGAAGAACTGCTAGGGATATAGCCTGAGAAGCATCATGCTTGTCCCTATGCAACAGTTTCTGTAGCTCCAAACCGGGACTCCTAATTTTACAAGCTTAGGCGTTATCAGATGTAGCCCCATATGACCTATGGATATCTCTACCCATTGACTACAGTCAATTAAGGAATGCTGAGAGCAGAAGAAAGTCTTCTTCAGGGAATATCACACCCAGGACCAAGTGGTCTGCCTTGAAATCATGCATATGAGTAACATTATACATAATGAGCAGATTATATTTATGTATTTAGGAATTTATGTGTATATAAACATGTACACACAAACATTATATATATATATATAAAATTAATGAAAAAGAGGCCATGAATTTAAAAAACAGCAAGGAAGGCTATATGGAAAGTTATGGAGGGAGGAAAGAAAAAGGAGAAATGACATTATTATATTATAATCTCAAAAAATAAATTAAATAATTTTTTAAAATATATAAAAAATAAAATAGAATCAAACAGTGGTCCCTAGAGACAGAAAGGACAGGAGGGTTGGAACCTAGTGAGAAGCACCAAAGCAGAGCTGACATGGACAAGCTACTTCTACTCCTTGGCTGTATTTATTTGTCTGTTATTATTATTGTTGTTTGTGGTAGGGCCTTAAGATGTAAACCTGAATGTCCTGGAAATCACTATGTAAACCAGGCTGGCCTTGAACTCACAGAGACTTGTCTGCCTCTCAAGTGCTGGGTTTAAAGGCATACAGGTGGGGATTAGAGGCATACATTCAGTGACACAAAGCATATACCACCAAACCCGGCATGGTTTTTATTTTGTTTGTTTGTTTTTTGTTTGTTTGTTTGTTTGAGAAAGGAGCTCACTCTGTAGCCTCCCAGAGAACTCACAGGAATCCTCCTCCCTCAGCTTCCCAAGTGCTGGTGTTACAAGCATGAGCTACCACATCCTGACCTTTTTCTTCCTTATTGTTTTAGAATAAATGTTGGTTAAGCTAATCTATTACATACTGTAAAATGACCAGAGTATAAAATTCTCAAATCATAAAAATGATGAACTTTTAAAGAGATATAAATGCTGAATACATGATTTGACTATAATATATGTACGTATGTATTGAATTACAATGATTCACCCCATAGAGATGTACAAATATTCTCTCAATAAAATGCTTTATTTGTTTAAATCATTATAATTTCTTCTCATTAGAGACCATGGCATCACTAGCCTAAGCCTACACGAGTTCAAGATCTTCAGTATTAGTCTTCTATCTCACACATATCCCACTGGAAGACACTTCTAGAGTTATCGATATGCATGTCCTCTCCTGTGATATCACTGGCTTCTCTGACTGTCTCCAAAGGACCTGCCTTCAGGTGATTCACAGTTAGTTTTCTTAAAAGCAGGAGTATGTTCCTAAGCGACGGTAATAAGAATAGGACTGCTGCTATATGTGGAGTAACATGGCCACGCACTATCAAGTATTATGTCTTTATATAACTCTAGGCACTGTTTTTTATGTCAGCTTCATCACAGACCTTTGATGTGCTTTGACATTGTTATGGCTAAGATGTTACTTTGTGATGGGAGTTTTCCTTTTCCATTACAGTCTTACACTTCACTCCTGAGTCACATCTGTGATCTCTTATCAACTAAAACACTTCCATGTAATACATATGACTGAATCTAGAAGCATACCAGATGTGGAAATCCTGCATCATTGGCATTTTTTTCTTTATTTTTTAATTAAGAGATTTTCTATTCATTTTACATACCAACCACAGATTCCCCTGTCCTCCCTCCTCCCACTCCCCAGCCCTCCTCCTCAACCCACCCCTCATTCCCACCTCCTCCAAGGCAAGGTCTCCCTTGGACCTGCCTCAACTGAGTGTATCAGGCTCTGCTGACTCCCCATCAATGGCATTTAGGTGAAGCATGCATCACAATGTGTAAGGCAGTGTAATTAAAAACAGACACTTAAGGAAATGTGTTTTAAATAAACAAATGAGACATATAAAAGATAATCATTCATTAGAACATATTAGCTAGCCAACTTTTATAATCTCTGCCACTGTCCATGATTTTTTTTTGCTCCACTAATATGTAGAACTTTGACCTAAATACTTTGTTATTTATGACACAATGGTCATAGATAATGTCTGTGTCATATATATGTTCTCATATATATGCCAGAGGTTTCATTATAATTATATTTGCCTCCAGCTCATTGTATTTAGTGCATTTTGCCTGATGTGTTTAGTTACTATGGAGATTGGTTTTTATTGGTTAATGGCTGCTTATCACCTTGCTAAATTCCACTTTTATTGTTACTTAATGTCCCTTTATAGCCCGACACATCTCATTAACCTTACCTTGCATTTTGCCTCTAAGTAAAATGCCACATTTTTTACTTGATACTTTTCTAGTTCAAAAACTTCATTTGAATTTCTCTTCATCATCCCTTTGTTTTTCCCTCTCAATCATCATTGAACTTTGTTCTTTCAACAGCTCAGGGATGAGTTTGGCTTTCCCCACCTCCTCACTCTCATCTGTGTGCATGAGAGAGCCCAGTTCTTTTTATGTGTTTCACTCATTGCTTTGTTCACACCTAATCACTCAGAAATCTTAATGATTTTATTTGCTTTAGGCTGCTATTGTCCTTTTTTTTCTTTTTTTTTTCCCAATCACTTTCTCAGTCCACTCTACAGTGGTATAACAGAATACCACAGACTGGTCAACCAAAGTTGAAGGTTGGAAGGTTAAAATGCCCAGTCTCTGGGGATACTTGTGTAAGTTAACACTGGTGTAGATTTTCATACCAGGATGATGGCATTAATTTAGTGTGTCACAAACAAAATAGCTTAAAATAATGGGAATATATTACTTCTCGTATGTAGATGAAAAAAGTCCCAAGTCAAGGTATAAACTTGGCCACCCCCCCTCCCCCCCCCCTGCCCCAGGCTCAAACAACACATCTCCTCAGGCATGTCATAATGTCTGGTTGCTGCTGTTAATCCTTGTGTTCTTGGCTCATGGCCATTCAACTGTATCTATTGTCACTGCAGATCTTATGGAGTTCAGGAGACAGCCTCCATGCCTTCAGACCACTCCTTATGGTATACACATCCCTGGACTTAGGGCCTACCCTGGTTATGTATGACTCCATTAAACTTGATGACATGCAAATTCTACTTTCAAATAAGATGGCATTCACAAGCACAGGTGCTAGAGCTAAGGACTTCGGTGTGTCTTTGAAGGGGGTATGATTCAACCTACACAATAATAGCAGTAAGCATGCTCTGATTAACACAGGAAATGATTCAAGAAACAAATGATAAACACTAATGTCAGTCTTTCTTCTAAAAGTTAAGTGATTGAAAACTTGGCCATTTGTGGTGATATATTATGTACCCTATTTAATGTAATTCTTGCTGTATGTATTTTATATAATTATTGTACTTATTGTATATAGTTTTTCTTATATTACTTATAACCTTCTTATATTATTTTAGACAAAAAGGGGAAATGTAGTGATAAATTGCACACACTAATAAAATTTGCCTGAAGATCAGGGAATAGAACAAGTAACTAGATTAAACATAGAAGCCAAGCAATGTGGCACACACCTTTAATCTTAGCACTCAGTAAGCAGAGATCTGTCTGAATCTCTTTGAGTTCAAAGCCACCCTGGACTACATGAGATTGACTCTATCTAGGACAGAAACAGAGCCAGGCACACACCTTTAGTCCCAATACTTCGGAGTCATATGCCTTTAATTCTAGCACTTGAGATCTCATGCCTTTGCTTGGGAAGCACACACGCCTTTAATCCCAGGAAGTGATGGCTAGGTGGAGAAAGGTATATAAGTGTGAGGAGATAAGAACTAGAGGCTTTTCAGGCTGAGGAGTCCTAAAAGTAAGAAGTGGCTTGTTCCTTTGTCTCTCTAATCTTCAGGCAAATTTTATTAGGGTACATGATATATCACCAGAGCCATTGTTATGGCCACCTTGTCCTCATCTTCCTCTGCCATCTCTTTGAAACAGGGCCATCCATATAGTATAACCCAGACTGGCTTCAAACTTGTGATGCCCCTGCCATTACCTCCTGAGAGCTGGGACTGCAGACTATACCACCATACAGAGCAGCCCTCATCTGTGCAAATAAGCTGGAAGCAGACAATACAACAGCAGATGCTAAGTCCCTAAGAGAACAACATGATCAGGATCACATGAGAGGAAAGTGAGCCCTTTTGTTAATTCAGACATTTGCACAATTCTTCTGTTTTTATTTGTTTGTTTGTTTTTGTATTGTTTTAAGATTCATATTTGTTTTTATTTATGTGTATGTGTCTGTGTGAGTGCATATCTGGTATTTAGAGAGCAGAAGAGGGCATAAGATCTGCTAGATCTGGAGTTAGAGGCAATTGTGAGCCTTAACATGGGTGCTTAGAACAAAGCTTGAGTTCTCTGAAAGATCAAAAGGTACTGCTGAGCCTCCTCTCCAGTCTGAGGGATTTCCTTATATCAAATTAATGTACACTCTTTAATCACTATTTCTTTGTGACTTTTACATCTTAATTAGGCAACATAGGAAACAACATACATTCAATATTTAATTAAATCTAAAATACAGTTGACTTTAAGAACTGACACAATATAATTTTATGGTTTATTATGTTAAAGAATGTAAGGAATGTCCACATTCCAGACATGTCAAAATACATATTCAAGGATATATGTACAAACATATATATTGAACATAAAGTATTGTTTTTCAAATGAAGAGAGAGTAAGAGGATTCCAGGATGGCCCATCCAGAGTGGAGTTTAGGATATTATCTTAAGTCTATCAAAACAGATACAGTAAAGAGGCAGCAATGGAGATAGACCTTTCAAAAAGAAAAACTTAGGCCTGTGGATATCTTGGAGATATAAATCTGTCTGTGTCCCATGTTGCCAATTTCCCACACTTATTTTCTAGCCCAGTTCTGCAAAAAAAAAAAAAATACTATAATTCCAGTTCATAAGGTCATACCTTGTAGGTGGGTTAAAATTTGTTGAATTTTTATGTGCATATGAAGTTTGAACAAATGAATATTTTATATAAAATAAAGTACCTGTCTCTGCCTGGGAGGAAAAGAATTTATAAATGAGGAAAATAGAGAGGATTAGAGTAAGTCCTAGGATTTTGAATTAGAGCTGATGATATTAGTATAAACAGCACTTAAGATTGTATGTAGGGAGATAGCTATAAGTAGGCAGAGTTGTATTTGATGGATATTCATGATTTTTTTAAAATACAGCATTTATTTGGAAGATGTGGAGTGATGCTTTATCTTTTTACATATAAATACATATATTAATGTATACATGAATAGACCAGTAAGGGGCAGGGCCAACTTTATGCAGCCCTATCCTCACTGCTTTCAGTGGTAACAGAAGCCACAGACATCGACACAGACCTTGGCTGCAGCAGGGCCAATGACCCAGACATGGGCCCTGACAGTGGCCCAGGCCAGGATGGCACCATGACCCCAGTCAGCAGTACAGGCTATTCATATCTGCATGGTGCCAGCAGAGTCTCAACCCTTGGACACTGTCATAGTTAGGGTTTCTATTGCTGTGAAGAGATACCATGATCATGGCAACTCTTATGAAGAGAAACATTTAATTGGGGGCTTGCTTACAGGTTCAGAGGTTCAGTCAGTTATCATGGCGTGTGGGCAGACATGGTGCTGGTGAAGGAACTGAGAATGCTATATCTTGCAGGCAACAGGAAATGGATTGAGAGTCACACAGATGGAAGCTTGAGCAAAAGAGACCACAAAGCCTGCCCACACAGTGACACACTTCCTTCAACAAGGCTACACCTTCTTCAACCAATCCACACCTCATAAGAGTGCCATTCTCTTTGAGCTTAGAGGGGCCAGTTACATTTAAACTACCACAGACACTAACCTGGCCCTAGGTAGAGGCCCAGGCTCCTGCCATTCCTGTGGCCTTTAGTGGCATTATGGTCCATAGACATTAATATAGACCCCAGCTGTGGTTGGACAATGGACCCAAACATGGTCCTTGGCAGCAATCTGGACCAGATTTCACCATGACCCCAGCTGGCAGTGCAGGTCACTTAGATCAGCATGGACCAAACAGCAGTATGGCCCTCAAATTCCCATGTGGCTCCAGGTGTGAGCCCAGATCCCCGGCATCTGCATGGCCTTCAATGGCAAGAGGAGCCTTGCATATCAGGTCAGACATGGCTCTGGACTCAGCTCAGGCTCATTCAAAACCCTGGCACTGGATGGTAGCACATCACTCAGTTCTGTATGTGCCTTACAACAGAACAGCCTTCCTTGGGCACCAAGAAGGAAGGCCACAAATGGAGGCCCAGATCCTAGGCACCACGGTGGCCTTTGGTGTCTGCAGCACCAGCCACAGACATCAGCACAGACTCAGGTTGTGGTAGGACCACAGACCCAGACATGATTCTTGCCAACAGCCTGAGCCTGGATGTCGTCGTGGCCCTAGTTGACATTGTAGATCACCCAGTCCAGATCAGCATGGCCCCAGTGGCAGCATGGTCCTCAAATACTAACATGTCCCCAGGGAGCAGCCCAGACCCCAGGCATCTGCTCGGCCTTCGATGGTTACAGGGGTCACAGACCTCAACACAAACCCTGGCTGTGGTAGGGCCATCGACCCACACATGGCCCAAGGCCACAGTTCAGGACCAGGTTATGTCATGGCCCTGGGTGACAGCACAGACCATCCTGGTCTGCAGCAGCTTGGCCATCTAAGACAAATACGGCCGCAGGTGTCTGTCCAGACGAGGGCTGCCCAGCCCTCAGTGGCAACAGGAGCCATGGACATCAACTCAGACCCCACTTGCAGCAGGGCCACAGACCCAAACATGGCTTCTGGCAGCAGCTTTGGGGGCAAAAAAATGGGAGAGCTGGCCCTGCCACTCACCAAGCACAGCAATGCAGAGAGTGGCCCTTTACCCGACCTGGGCAAAGCAGTAGAGCTGGCCTTGGTGGTCCAAGTGCAGGTGAACCAGACCCAGGGGTGTGAGAGCTGGGCCAGTAGAGCTCCTTGCTGTCTGCTAAAGTGGGTGAACTGTCTGGGGCAGTGCTGGTGAGCTCATTCAGGTGGTGATGATGAGGGAAAGCTGGCGGGCTGACCAAGGCCCAGAACTAGGACAAAGAGGTATCCCAACATCCACCTCATTTACAAACTGCTGGAGCATGTGAAGGGGCCAGAGTTGCAGATCCAAATCTATGTGATCTCAGTAACACAAGACCATGACAGGATATCCAAGAGGAGCCCCAGCACCAATAGTGTAGCAGAAGCCAGTCCTGAAAAAGACTAGTGACTTATTGCAATAAACACTTACTAGTAAAGGTGTACGGATTAAAAGATATACTGAGTGACTCACTGTGCCACACAACTTCCATGCTGAGATTTTTTTTTTATTTCTTTTACTTGTTTTGCACTGTTTTTGGTTTTTTTTATTTATTTACTTTTAAATTTTGTTTTGGGGGGAGGTGCAAGAGCAGAGGGCAGAATGAGTGGGATCAGAGTACAAGATGTAAAATCCACAAGGAAGTAACCAAAAGTTGTGAAAAAGCAGATACAAACGCCTATGTACATTTAGACATCTTTACACTTCTATGTATATTATTAAATCCTTAACAACAGTATGGCTTATTACAAAAGCAATAAAGAAACGTTTTAAATGTGCTGGTTTAAATGAGAATGGCTCCCATAGGCTCATATATTTGAGTGCTTGGTCAGCAGTTGGTAGAACAGTTTGGGAAGAGTTAAGAGGTGGTCCTGCTTGGAGGAGATGTGTCACTAGGCATGGACTTTGAGGTTTTAAAAAGCCCATGCCATTCCCATTTAGCTCTCTCTCTCTCTCTCTCTCTCTCTCTCTCTCTCTCTCTCTCTCTCCCTCCCTCTCTCTCTCTCTCCCGTTCCCTCATCTGTTGATAAATACAAGCTCTCAGCTAATGCTCCAGTGTGATGCTCCCTGTCATGATGGTCATGGGCTCTAACCCTCTGATACTGGGAACCCCAAATTAAATGCTTTCTTTTATAAGTTGCCTTGGTCATGGTGTTCTGTCATAGGAACAGAAAAGTAACTAAGACATACAATTAGATATAGAAATAGTAACGTAATTGTAAGAGTTCTTGGCAAAGAAAATGATCTCGACTCAACAGTATCTATACTTTCATACCCACACACCAAAAAGTCTGAAGGAAAATACTGGCTTGTTATTTATCTCTATGATGGGATTGTTGACACTCTTTCATAGTTCTCTTTATTTTTTGAATTTAATATGATGAACACATATCGGGATGGATTGTAAAGCAGAAAATGCTGTTAAAAGGCTTTAATCTGCATTTACATTGTGGATTAATTTTGGTAGAAATTTTAACATATGTTGCCAAGCTTCTAAGCTTTCATGCAATGTCAGTTTATTTAAAACTCAATTTTCCTGACCCCAATAAGCTTTTTTACTAGCTGAATATAAAAAATACTTGCTTTTTAATGGAAGAGATATCTTGATAGAGAGAACTATTAGGGGTTTAGGGAGAAAACTTGTGCTAGGGAAATCCCCAGGAACCCACAAGGATGACATCAGTTAAGACTCCTAGCAATAATGGAGAGGGTGCCTGAACTTACCTTCCCCTATAATCAGACCAGTGAATGATAAAACCTAATTGTCATTATAGAACCTACATCCAATAACTGATGGAAGCAGATGCAGAAATCCATAACCAAGCATTGGGCTGAGCTCCTAGACTTCAGTTGAAGAGAGGGAGGAGGGATCACAGGAGCAATTGAGGTCAGGATCATGATGGGGAAAAACCACAGAGACAGCTGACCCAAGCTTGCAGGAGCTCATGGACTTCGATCTTTCAGCTGGGGAACATACATGGGACCAAACTAGCCCCTCTGAATGTGAGTGACAGTAATATGGCTACATCTGTTTGGGGAGCCCCTGGCAGTGGGACCATGACTTATCCTGGGTGCATTAAACGGCTTTTTGGAACACATTCCCTAGGGTAGGATACCTTGCTCAGCCTTGACACCAGAGGGAGGGACTTGGTCCTGCCTCAACTTAGTATGCCAGACTTTGTTGACCCACCAAGGGAGGCCTTACCCTCTCTGAGGAGTAGATGAGTGTGGGATGGGGCAAGATGGGGGTGGGGTGGGAGAAGGTGAGACAGTGGGAACTAGGATTGATATGTAAAATAAAAAATAAAAAAAACTTTTTAAAAATAAATAAATTAAATAAAAAATACTTGCTTTTTCCAGTCTTATTATAAGGTAATTTTCTTAGAGATTGTAATATAGACTATACTATGATAACACAGACTTCAGCTATATGCTAGTCCTATCCTAATACATTTTTCATTTTGAATGACATGAGCTCTAAGATACTAAAAGGGAAATATACACATACATATATTTAAACAAATCAATGCACTTAGTCTTTTCTCAATATATGATTTATTTTATTTTATGTGTGTGTGTGTGTGTGTGTGTGTGTGTGTGTGTGTGTGTGTGT
>CABHPR010090806.1:0-14971 GCA_902168415.1 Peromyscus melanophrys
CCAACCCATTTTCTATTATTGGTGAAGGAGAGAACTGGAGTGCACAGGGTGAGTGGTGGTCAGCGATTTCTCTGATTTTGATTTTCATTAGAAACATATAATTCTTTTTCAAGTGACAATGTTATATTTGTAGGTCTGTCTTTTTGTAGCCATTTATCAGTGGTACCATCTGTGTGGTGTGAGGTTTTTAATTAGTTATGATATAGTTATATTGTTTCTCTGGCAAATGATGGAACTTCACTTATTTTTATTTTACGGAAAATTTCTGTATCATGTTAGGAGTTCCTTAGGTTTTTGATTTGGAGACTTTCTGTGGAGGAACAATTTTAGTATTTTTTTCTTGATCGTAGAAACTTGTATTTCTTCATTTCTTGGTGTATCTGTGTTGCTACTTATCATCCCCAATATTTGCGTTTTTGCTATTTAAGTTATTGATGTAGGTGAATCATTGGGTTTAAGTTTCGAAAGTCTCATATATTATTGTCTCTGTGTCCTAGTTACTTCCAGATGTCAACATTTCAGAGCCCACAGTCACCTTTGGGAACATCTGTTGAGGATGTGCCCCATCAGAGTAGCTAGTTGCTAAGTTTTTGAGAGATTTTGTTGACTGATGTTTTACGGGTGATGGCCTTTCCAGTGAACATGCAGTATCCCTAAGAAATTTGGCCTGCACTAGATAAGACAGCAAGCTTGTCATGAGACAGTGACTATATCAGAGAGAAAGCCTGGAAACAAAGATTCCTCATGGTTTTTGCCTTCACTTGATAGATTGAATTTCTATCCTAAACACCCACAAATGATGGAATCTGGCAGAATGAGCCAAAACAGATGTTTGTTACCCGAGGTGCTTTTGTGTAGAGAATTGAATCAGAGCAAGAAAAAAGCAAGTTATAACAGAATGTGATAAACCAAAAGTGATTTTGTTGTTCAAAGGTCGGTGGGAATGGTGACTTTTTGGGGAATGTTGAACGTATTAAAATTTAGATGGCAAAAGACATAGAGAGCTGCACTTGGAGCTTAATTGGTTATTCTTGTAATATTTTGAATAAAATACTGTTACAAGTATTGCAGCCGGGCGGTGGTGGCGCACGCCTTTAATCCCAGCACTCGGGAGGCAGAGGCAGGCAGATCTCTGTGAGTTCGAGGCCAGCCTGGGCTACCAAGTGAGTCCCAGGAAAGGCGCAAAGCTACACAGAGAAACCCTGTCTCGAAAAACCAAAAAAAAAAAAAAAGTATTGCAAACAGTTTTAGGTAGAGATCGAAGGATTTCAGTGGGAATTAAAATGGAGGTCATGTATGTGATTTTTTGGACCCTAACTTTTCTTATTTTCTCATGCCCTCAAGAAATTGATTGAGTAAGGCAGAATTTAAAAAAAATAATGGGGGCTGGAGAAATGGCTCAGATGTTAAGAGCACTGCCAGCTCTTCCAGAGGTCCTGAATTCAATTCCCAGCAACCACATGCTGGCTCACAACCATCTATTATGAGATCTGATGCCCCGTTCTGGCATATGGCAAACTTGCAGAAAGAACACTGTTTACATAATAAATAAAATAAAATTTTAAAAATAAATAAATAAATAATGGGGCTGATTTCTTAGATGGAATATTTACTTTCTTGGATAGCTATTACTTATAATTCATTTAGTACTACATTAAGAAAATCAAGAAGTGGATCATAAATAAATGAAAAGTCTATGGGTTGTAGAGAAAAAGAGCATTATGAATTTGCAGAAGGTAGTCAAATGCTGAACAGAGTCAGGAATGCTGAGGGAGTGTGGGGGTATTGTGTTCCCCAAAATATTGTGTATGCTAATAAACTTATCTGGGGTCAGAGAACAGGACAGCCACAATATGAAACAGAGGTTAGGCAGTGGTAGCACACGCCTTTAATCCTAGCATTCCAGAGACAGAAATCCCTCTGGGTCTCTGTGAGTTCAAGGCCACATTGGAAACGGCCAGGCATGGTGACCCACGCCTTTAATCCCAGGGAGTGGTGGTAGAAAGCAGAAAGGTATATAAAGCGTGAGGACCAGAAACTGGAGGCATTTTGCCCTGGAGAGGCATTTGGCCTGGAGAAGCATTTGGCCTGGTTAAGCTTTCAGGCTTCTAGCAGCAGTTCAGCTGAGACCCATTCTGGATGAGGGCTCGGGGCATCCAGTCTGAGGAAACAAGACCAGCTGAGGATCCGGCTAGGTAAGATAGCTGTGGCTGTTCTGTCTCTCTGACCTTCCAGTGTTCACCCCAATACCCGGCTCAGGTCTGATTTTATTAATAAGAACTTTTAAGACTCATGCTACAAGGGAGTTTATTACCATTAAAAAGAAGGCACTTATTCTACATCAGAAGCCTAGCAAGCTACCCTGAGGGTAAGAATCCATCCTTATATGTTCTCAGTTAATGGAGAGATTAGTGAAAGTGATTGCAATTCCCAGGAGGCAACTTTATTCCAAGCCTGCTGCAACTCTGGTCTAAGCATGGCAGAGGCCATCACAACTTAGAAACCAAATTTGGGGGAATCATTAATGTTGAACTGGTTCTAGAGACCAGAATGATATAAAATGTAAGATTATATATTTTTAGTCTGAATTTTCAGGTCAGGTCTGTTATAGGCATCTGTTTGGTATGGTAAGAGCTCCAGTGAGCAGACTGTCTGAGTTCATTGCATGATACTATGAGGATGAAGCCTGAGTTGTGTTTTGACACCATAAGATGTTGAGATACCAACCCCACAGCTCCCGAGAGTTTTCTTGAGTGTGAGCAGCAGGAAATATTAGATAGAAGGATTTATTGTGGAGAATCTTGCAGAGATAAACAGATAGAAAATAAAGGATAGCCTCAAGAGGGCCTGGAACCTTTTCCAATGGGCCACTACTGTCTCTGCCCCAGGGTTTTTATAGAGATGCCAAGGGGTGGAGCAAATGACCTCCTCCCCCAGCACAGCCAAGTGCAGACCATCTCAGACACCTGCACTCAGGACAGTGGCCCTAATCATCCTCTATGTGGACCTGCTGGTTAAAGCCACGAGGAACCCAAAAACAGGCTCCCACAGGTCCCCCTTTCTTTTTTTTTTAAATTTTTTTTAACTTTATTTATTTATTTTTTGAAATTACATTCATGATATTCATTAATTACACTCATGATATTAATCACACTTGTGGTATTCATATATAACATTCACAGTATTCATTCAATTATATATATAATATGTATGTATATTTTAATTTTAAATGTTGAATGTCATTTATTTAAGGGGGAGGAGGTCTTAAATACAGGCTTACAGCACAATGGGAGGACCCTGGAGGGCAGAAGTTCGCTACTGATGTTTTACAATCTTGCTTCTAATCTGTTAACGCCCATTATTCAGGGTACCAGGCAAGGAACTTCCCTTAAGCATTCATGAGGGTGGAACCTGGCAGGGAATTAGCATAGGGAGAATATCAAGGTCAAGGTCTGCAAGCAAGGCAACAGTTACCCAAAACAGGAGCCAGGATCCTACAGGTCCCCCTTTTGTTAAAAAATGAGCTTCTGACTTGGGTTGCGTGGGACGTCAGCAGGTCACCTTACCCGTCATGGAGACGCCTGTCCAGGCCACACAGGTGCTCTGTCTTAGGTTGGTGATTGGCCCCCAGGCGTTACCCATCTCTGAATACTCATTGTCATACAGGCTCAATGGTGTGTGAGCTGCAGAGTTAACTGCTGCCAAAGATCTCAAAGTGGCACTGGGCTTGCAATCTGTGTTCGATACAGAAAAGACCAACAGAGGTCCTATCTCACCCTTAGCCAGTAGGCGAAAGGCAACTGAGCCATTCCCTTCCTTAACAAGCCATACTGTACGCTGGTGTCCCTGTAAGATAGTATCCCAAAAGCAAGTGGTACTTGAGTTTATAAATTTATAATTTTCAAAGCCAGTCGAGATGTATATAGCTACTGAATTAAATTTATCATGCCCCATAGAATGAGAGATTAACTAACTGTGGTAGCTACTTATGTTGCCAGGGTCTCCATTGTGCTAGCTGTAGTAAGCAATTATGAAATGGTAATCCCAGAAAGAGTAGCAGTGGTGGACGCCATTGCTATAACAGCAACAGCGGCAACAGCAATGACAAATTCTCTTCTGGATTGTGTGGACATCCACTGGCGTGGATACAACTCCAGTAACACGTACTGCCAAGGCCCCCCTTTCTTAATATATAAAACACAACTTATTATTAATGGCTTACAGCAATCTCCATAGCTGTTACACCTCCCAGTATGGGAGTAGAGCATGATAAAGATGGCATTTCTCTTTTGAATTAGGTCCAATGTGACTACAGCAGTCTTAGCTTCCTCAAGCCCTTTCTAAACCAAAAACTCTTAAGGCGACTACAAACTTAAAGAATCCCTTAGTTTCATCATTACCATTAACAGGTTAACATAAATATTGATATACATAGTCACAATTCTCCCAATCTTACAACACAAAGCAAACTCTTAACAGAACCATTTGAATTAGCATATATGGTGCTATAGATAGTTTACAATTTTCTCCATCTTACAACTTTAACTCTTAATCATTTGAATTTTCTTGCTAACAGAACATAGGAAAAACTTTGATGTATTCACATCAAACTTAAATATTTCCTTAACTCCACAAAACCAGGGTGCATTAATATCAATAGGTTAAACATTTCTGCAAACACACATTCATCCTTAATTCACTCATAACTCCTTTTCTTTATAATTTTTTAAACAAAATCTCAAACCTAGAGGAACCCAAACTTACAGTTCCTACAAACCCATATTGAAATGCAGTATTCTCAATCTAACCATTAGCACTTTGAAAACTTTTAGTGAAACATCCAAAAGCAGTTTCATAATAAAACTCTTTACACTTTAAAAGTTGTCTCTTAGTATACCCATTTGCATTTCTTACTAACAAACATGTCATTAGTCCACTCAAACAACAATTTTTTTTAAATTAAGTAGACTAAGGAATATTAACTCCCCCTTATCTTTATAATTTTTTAAACAAAATCTCAAGCCTAGTTAGAAAACCCAAACTTTTCTGTTTAAACAGTTCCATTTGTAACACAAAACCAGTTCTGTAGGTAATTCCATATTTACATAAACCGTTCCACAAAACAATTGCATTTTTAACACAGAACAATTCATGAATCACCAGCATATATGCATACACAAAATTGCATCTTTAGTCTAGGTAGAAACAATAAATTTCTTCATTTAAACAGTTCCATTTTTAACCCAATTCCAAAAAACAGTCCCTCGGTCATTACTACAAGTAAACTCAAAATTGTCCCATTGCAATGAAATCTATTGTTCAGTTCATTAAGTCACAAAATTCAAATGATAAATTCGGTACTACCCTTCCAAATATGAAGAAATCCATAACCAAAATCTTTTTGTACTTTTATCTCATTTTAAGATCAAAAAGTTCAAAAAAGTAAATACTGGTATCAGGCTTTCACTTCCAAATATGAAGAGACATTTTACAACCCAAACTTTTTGCAGTTAACAATTTTAGTTCAAACAAGCGTCTCTGCAACTTTTATTCTCAAGTCAGAGAACTTTTTAGTTATAGTAATATTCTAAACTGCATCATTTTTGCTGTTAGCTCAGGTTTTTCTGTGTTGCGTTGATTTTCCATGGATCTCAGCTGCGGATGCCTTGTGCTGGTTCTGGTGTCTTCCATTCTTAGCTCCTTCTGCAGCTTTTGAAACCATTCAGACTGCCTACCTTGCAGTCTACTAGGACACGATCTTCTGTGTCTCAGATTCTTTTACCATATACATTAAGAATAGATTCACACTCAATATTTCCACTTTCACAAACTCACATATAACATATTAACATCTACTTATTTGTATACTTCTTATCTTATTTCTTATTTAAACTTACATTTACAACTAACATCTTTACTTCTTACAAACTTATTACTACATGTCTTAAGACTACATTAGATACTTCTTGCAAGCTTATATTCTTAAAGGAACTCTATAGATCTATTTTTAGCGTATATTAAACTTAGTAAACACCTAAAGATTTCTTAACACTGATTTAACAAGACAGTAATTTCTACAAACTCACATATCTTATTTTCATTTTTTCTACTTCTTACTTTTAATTATTATCACTATCTCTATTAGAAAGATTCTCTTAACTAGACAGGAAGTATGTACATCATTTCTAAAGGTTAGAGTTTATCGTCAGCTTTGTTACAAAACACTGGGATTTAGTGAATGTTGTCACTAAAGAATTGTGTTGCTTGTTGCTAGGGGACTGTAACATACTCGGGATGAAGCCACACTCCAAAGCTGCCGAGTTCTCTCAGCCTTTCCAAACCAGCAGAGATGCACTGTTAGCGGTAAACGGTTTTTAACTAGAGGCTGTCCCTTCACCCAAATTCATAATAGCTCCCCTAAGTGCTTCAATTCAGACAAACGTTTCTGTTACAGCAGTACTTTTGGTTTGTTCTACCAAAAAACTTCACGCTGAGGGTGAAATTACCATATTTAGCTGCTGTAAAACTCTTCGCCAAATACTGCACAGCTGTTAGTTGATATAAAGTATTTTTCTAAAGGAGCTAGTAAAGCCAAAAGCAGCACAGCTCTGAACTCTATTTCCTTACTGTTTGCATTAACCAGTGACAAACCTCAGAAACACTAATCAAGTCATCTTTCATTCTGGTTCCTTTATAGGAAAGTCATTGGAGCTGACCTTCCTTAGATCCACGCTCCTTATGAAACACTCCGGTAACCACCAACCTTCATTCTCCTCTTGTGAAAAAACACAAACATGTCCTTGACCCCATATTAAAACAGAATCAGGATCCTTCCATAATCCTGAGCATGGATCTTTCCATTTCACTTGAGCAAAAGTCGCTTGGGTGCCACTGTGCCAAAATCTATCTGTGGCAGACTGCTCATGGACATCCATATTCAAAAAGTTCAGAACAAAAAGACCATGATTTAATGCATTATGTGGCAATTGAGGGCAAATTTCTTCCTTTTATATTTTTATTTTTTGAAGTTGTATTTTAAGACTGCTAGGAGCCCTTTCTACAATACCTTGTCCCTGAGGATTATAAGGAATACCTGCTTTATGTACAATTTCCCATTGGGTACAAATTGTTGAAATGCCTTACTACTATATCCAGAACCATTATCGGTTTTAATAATTTTTGGTATACCCATATACGAAAAGCACTTCAAGCAGTGCATCATTACATTTTTAGTAGCTTCCCCAGGTTGCACACTAGCCATTAAAAATCCTGAATTGGTGTCAATGGTAACATGTACATATATTAATTTGCCAAATTCTGCAATATGTGTAACATCCATTTGTCATAGATGATTGGGAAGAAGACCTCAAGGGTTTGCCCCTAAGTGAGGGACAGGAAAATATTTTGGACATATCCCACATCGTTTAACTATTTGATGAGCTGCTTCTTTGGTAGGATTGAATTGCTTTCTTAAGCTTTTGCTATTTTGATGAAGAGCATGTGACTGTTAAGTCATTTCCACTTGGGATAATGCTACTATCTTTGTTAGCTTATCAGCCATTGCATTACCCTCAGCTAAAGGACCAGGAGGATTGGAGTGAGCTCTAATATGGCCCACAAAGCATGACAGCTTTCTTTTGTGAATAGCGTCTTGAATTTGTTGAAACATTTTGACTTGATTGTTGTTAGTTCCAATATTTTCACCAAAATTGTTATTCAAAAGAGTCAGCAACATAGATGTTCTTTCATGAAACGTATCCTTCATTAGCTTACTCTGAGAAAAAGCAATTTCAGGGTTTAGTATTTTCATTTCATTATCTTTAACTCCCGAAGTTATGAGCAGCTGTAATATTTAGCATTGATTTTTTTATAAGGAACTTTCAGATGAAGCAACTCTTTTGTAAAACAGCTAGATTTTCTGAAGTTTGTTTCCCATCTATAAAGCAGTCATTTCATTTTTGAATGCCTGATTCTTATCCCCTTAATTAGATTTGCAAAGGAATTACTCATTGCAGGCAGTTTGTTCAAAAGGCAAAGGACTTTTTTAATTTCAACATAAGTTTCTTCATATCTAAAACAACGTTCAGTGTATAAACTGCTTTCTCTTGCTTTCTAAAGGATTTTAAAGTGGCTTGTTTGCTCTTATAGGTAGCTTTTTGTCATCCAACTACCGTAAAAACTTTGCACAGTTCTTAGGATAAATAAGGCATTTTACCAATGGAGCCCCAAACAGCGAAGCACCTAGTTCCGTATCCTCTCAATTTTTCATTGGAACTGACACTCAAACTCTTAGACGATTTTCCTCCTTATTCTTTTAAAAGCTGTATTTTAAGTTTACCATGAATGTATTTTCAAGCTGACTAAAGTGTTTCAGGGCAATGTCTCCATCTTTAGCAGAAAAACTACCTTTCCCAGAATGCATTTCCCTTATATCAGTCCCTTATATCTGTCATTTCCCATAGTTCTTTTCGGGTCTGAGAGTCAACTGGTTCTCTTTTACCAGACTTCGTACAAATACTTGCCCAGGAGGTTTGAACAAAGTTTTTTGCTTTTACAACGGGAGATTTGAACAAGCATTTTACATTTTCAGCTATGGCGCATTGGGAGATTCCTATTCTCTCCTCAGCTGGCTTCAACAGGTGTCTCTCCTTCATCAGACACTGGCCCCGGATCAGAACTGCACCTGCCTCGTTAGCGCGCATTGAGGTGGAAAATTCCTGATAGCAACTTTCCTCGGGGCTTGTGCTTGCCTTAGCCAGTCAGGGAAACACAAAAGCATTTACAACAGCTTTTCCATAGCTCCTTCAGAGAGATTTTCTCCCACTGATTTATCTCATTTTGCTTGTTCCTCTTCCCCCAGATGCAGAGCTTCAGATATCTCAGGCTGCTCTGTTCCTCTGCTAGCTGCCTTTGGAGGTAGGGGCTTTTTTTCTCCCCCTGAATCTGCCTCAAACTCTAGCAGCTTTTTCAGGTCATGCATTTTCTGGGGAGAAATCTGTCCCCTGTGTTTCTTCAGTCTTTCTCCCTGACAGTATCCAGTTTGGTCTCAGTTTATCCCCTCTACCCCAGAAACAGTTTCTGATCGCTGTTGGCTTTCCCTGCTCCTGAAGGTAGGGACTTTTTGTCCATTTGTTTTCGTGGGTCTGTGTGGTTTGCGGATAGACTGAAACTCTAACAAGGGAGGTTTTTGCCATTTCTAAGCTCGCATTAGGACAGGTGTTTGGCCTCATCAGGCCTTCACCTGGCCCAGTCCCCCAGTGGGTTGGGTTTGTTTGTCTGGGTCAACAAGGACAGAGCTTATGGCAGAGGCAATCACCCATTAGGGCTACTCTCCCTCATCTCACCAATCAGTTGAAACAAAGCTTTTCTCAAAGAGATGCTTTCTCGGACAGAAAGAAAGCTTTACTCCTGGATAGTTCTGTTCTGCCCTGGCTGGGCTCTTTCCCCAGACAGCGTTCTGACTCAGCAGCACAACTGTTTCAGACACAGGTCAGCTTTACTGTTTTCCCAGAAAGGTCCTTACTCTGATCGGAGGGCTTTTCTCTGATTTCTTTCTGCAGCTGTGGACCTTTAAACCCGGGACTTGTAGGAAAGTGGACAACTGTGCGGTTCCCACCGGCTTTAGCTTTGTTTGTTCATTGGCAATCTTCCCCTGGGTCCTGCATCTTCCTGCCTCAGCTCTGTGCTCCAGGAAGTTTACAACTGCAGGAAGCCTAGTAATCCTGAAATGCACTCCAACTCAGAGACACTGGCCAGTCGCCTCTGGGTTTTTGCTCAGAAGCTAGGATACAATGCTAAGAGAGTTTGCATTGCTTCAGGGGATCTTTGCATTAGGAGGATTAGGAGCACCTTTTCATTCTGAAATGCTCACTCAGAAACAAAACCCTTGATGCCTCAGCTCGGTTGTAAGTGAAAAGCTTGGCTTTTTTGCTTTTTGCAGGTAATGTTTCCTGCCCTTTTGGGCTCTCTGTAGCTCTTTACCCACACTCTCCCAATCATTTCCCTCAGGGTACTCTGACCCACTGTCTTTTACTAGCTTGAAGAATCGGAACTTAGAAGAGGTTTTTAGGAACTTGTCTCTGCCTCCTGCATTGCAGGGAGGATTTTTACAGTTTGAAAGAGAACTTAGAGGTTTTGGTGTCTTAAGAGGTTTGTTGTTTTCCCTTAGCTAATCACAGGTGGTCCCCACACTAATATCTCCAGGTGACTCTAATTTGTCCTTCTGAGAGAGTTCTGAAAGGCTTTAGTTTTTAAGTTTTTTATGAGAGATTTTGAGAAAGATTAAAGCTTTTTAGAGAGATTTTTTTCCCCAAGTTTTCCAAGAAAAGCTTTTAGGTTAAGAGAAAGATTTTTCCCCCAAGAGAGGAAGACCAACTTTTCCCAAAACTTCCCAACTTTAAACTTTTTGGCTTTTTACACCCCCATTTTTGCCTCAGGGAGAAATCACTTTCTCCTGCTGCTTGGACTTAGCATTTCAGCTGTCTGCAGGACAAAAGCTTCCATAGGAAACTTTTTCTTCCCCATAACCTCAGAGAAGAGCTTTTTTACTACCCTTAAAGCTCAAGGAAAGATTTTTTCCCCTAGTTTGCATTCATAGCTCCCAAAGTTAGAAAATTGAAGAATTTTTCTGTCTAGTTGCCTTACTTATTTTTTTCACGATTTTACACTTCTAAGTTTTTCCTACACTATAGTACTACCCTATACCTTATACTTATTTTTCACAGATAGAAATTGAGAAAGGGATAGAAGATAGAAAATTCTGACAGAAGAGAATTTTGCGCTGCAGCATTGGACATCCTTCCAGTCCGCTTTCCTTTTCTCTCGATATAAAACCCCTGCCCCTCAATAATATATTATATATATAATATATATGTATTTTTTCCATAACACTGGCATGCCAATTTCCACTGGCAGGGCTGACTCAGCACTTTCGCCAAAAACTCTGTAATAAAACTATTATTTTGCTTTTTCTATAGTCCCTATTACTTTGTCTTTAGTCCCTGTTCATTTGTCTTTAGTCCCTTTTTTCTTTTGGTCCCCTCTTTTTTTCTTTAGTCCCTTTTTTTTCTTTTAGTCCCTGTTCATGTCGTCATTCTGAGGGGCGTTTACCCACCAACCCCACAGCTCCCCAGAGTTTTCTTGAGTGTGAGCAGCAGGAAATATTAGATAGAAGGATTTACTGTGGAGATAAACAGATAGAAAATAAAGGATAGCCTCGAGAGGGCCTGGAACCTTTTCCAATGGGCCCCAACTGTCTCTGCCCCAGGGTTTTTATAGAGATGCCAAGGGGTGGAGCAAATGACCTCCTCCCCCAGCACAGCCAAGTGCAGATCATCTCAGACATCTGCACTCAGGCCCGTGGTCCTAATCATCCTCCATGCGGACCTGCTGGGTAAAGCCAGGAGGAACCCGAGAACGGGCTCCCACAACAGTGCATTTCCTATTATCGGCTAAGGACAGAACTGGAGTGCAGAGGATTAGTGTTGGCCAGTGATTTCTTTTGGTTTAATTTTATTTAGAATCTTGGTTGGTTTTTTTTGTTTGTTTGTTTAAGGGGACAATATATATATTTGGAAGTGTCTTTTTTGTCTTGTTTGGTCAGTGATTCCATCTATGTTGTTGATTTTATTAGTTGTCACATAAATTTATTGTTGTATCTCTTGTAAATGAGAGATATTCACCTTTTTAAGAAAATTTACTATGTTCTATATGAGTTCTTTGAGCTTGTGTTGGCTTGTGAAGTTTCTGAGACTAGACAATTTTACATTCCTCTTCTCAATCTTAGAGGCTCAGTTCTCCTCTTTCTTTTTTTCTTTTCTTTTTTTTTGTCCAAGAGAGGGTTTCTCTGTGTAGCTTTGGAGCCTGTCCTGGATCTTGCTCTGTAGACCATGCTGGCCTCAAACACACAGAGATCCGCCTGCCTCTGTCTCCCAAGTGCTGGGACAAAAGGCATGTGCCACCACCACCTGGCCCTCAATTCTTGAAATATCTGTGTTTTCCAGTTCCTTCTATCTTCATGTGTGGGTTTTTGCTGCTTAAGGAATTAATGTGGTTAATATGTTGGTTTTGTTTTTTAAAATTATTTCATATATTTTGTCTCTGTCTTAATTAGCTTTAGATGATAACATGATGTAGCCTAGTGTCATCTGAAGCAACATCAGTGGATGCTTTGTCTAGATCAGAAGCACTAGGTACTAAGTTTGTGAGAGAATGTTTTGATTGTTGTGGGAAGGCTCTTCCACTGAGGTTTCAATACCCTAAGGAAGTGGGCCTGATATGGTTGAGAGATCTAGCTTAGGACAGGACAGTGACCCAGCAAGAGAGAAGGCCAGTAAAAAGAGTTTTCCAGTGTTTTGCCTTCAGTTCTGAGTTTTTAACCAAAGCTCCCACAATTATGGTTTGTGGTCTGGCAATATCAGTCAAATTAACCCATGCTTTTGCTTAGAGAATGTAATCACAGCAAGATACATGCAAGTTACATCAAACTGTAATACACCAAAAGTTATTTTGTTGCTGAGTAGAATGTGGCAATGTTGTCTTTTGGAGGAATGTTGAAGATATTAGGAGTTTAGATGGCAAAAGCCATAGAGAGAAAAAAAAGCCATAGAGAGCTATACACACAGCTTAATCAGCTATTCTTGGAGGACTAGGACTATGGGAGTGTTGAAAGTAATACAGAGAGTGGAGCTTGAGGTCATAGCGTTACAGTGGGAAATAGACACCATGAAAAAGTTAGCTCGAGGTCACTTGTATAATATTTTGTCCCCAAATCATTCCTGTTTTCTCTATTCTCTGAGAAATTGAGTAAGGTAGAATTAAAAAGTAATTGGCTTTTTTCTTGGTCAAGATATTGATTCTGTTGGGTGTTTATAACTGATGACTGAATCAGGTTTACAGTGAAAAGAAACAAGTGGAGCAGAAACAAATGAAAAGCCAGTGTCCACATCCCTGTCTTCTTTTTTAAAATTTTATTCTTCTCTCATACAACACATAGAGAAAAACAGCATGAGGTAGTTCAAATGGCAGTCCTGTGGTGAAGCAGAGGCAGGAAGTGTCAGGAAGTTTAGCACTATTAAAGAGAAGGCCCTTCTCAGCATTTGAAGCCTCAGAAGGACCCTAAGAGTAAGACTCCATCCATCTATGCCTTCAGTTGATGGAAGGCATGGGTAACTTGATTCCTAATCTGAAGAAGCAACTTCATGCACAATCCAGAACCAGTTGTAACTCTGGTCCAAGCATGGTATGCCAAATTTGGGGTCATAACCCATGATGTACTGATTCTGTAAACAAAGATGAAAATTTATAGGCTGTACAAGCTCACTAGACAGAGTGTGTCCCAGAGGAGAAAGTGAGCTTTCATTGCAGTTTCCTGTATTTGTGTTTTCTGTCTTTTATATCTGTGAGAATGGCATTGGTAAAATTATCTTTTAGATTGAACATCAAGGTTGATAGGTTATGCCAGGCGTTGGTGGCACTCACCTTTAATCCTAGCACTTGGGAGGCAGAGGCAGGCAGATCTCTGTGTGTTCAAGGCCAGCCTGGTCTCCAAAGCGAGTTCCAGGAAAGGCCCAAAGCTACACAGAGAAACCCTGTCTCAAAAAAAAAAAGACTAACACATTTGTTGAGCTGGAGAAATGACTGCTCTTCCAAAGGTTCTGAGTTCAATTTCTAGCCATCATATGATGTCTCACAACCATCTGTAATGAGATCTGGTGCCCTCTTCTGGCCTGCATGGATGTGTGCAGGCAGAACACTGTATACATAATAAATAAATAAATCCTTAAAAAAAAAGATTGACAGGTTACATAGGTTCCAAAACAATATTTTTTCACCCTATCATTTACTGCTTTTCAGGTAAGACCTTGTAGTTCAAGAGGATGAACATTCCAGGGGCATTTCTTTCCATCATGTTTATCATTTACATATGTTTCTGCATGATATTGCAGTAATAATACCCCTAAATATCTGTGCTTTTACATTGTAATCATGTTCAGAAGTGGATTTGTTTACTTGCCTGTTTAGGAATAGGGAGAATTCTCCATGAACATATTCAGACTTCTTAAGTAAAATCCAGATATTCCTTTGTTTAGGAAAAACATGGTTTCCCTGAATCCTGCAGGAAAGAAAATTTTCTCATTTCTTCTTTCTTGGCTGTTGTGATGGCTATTCTTAGTAGTCACACTGACTACTTCTGGAATTAACTAAAACCCAGAGTTGGATATAGTTATGAGGATTTTTTTTTATGTTTTAAAATTGAATGTACATCTTTAATCTTGATCATTTGAGGTGGAATCAACCTTCAGCTGCTTGCTGACTGTGTACACCTTTAACCCAAGTTCTCAGGATGCAGAAACAGTTGGATTTTCCTGAGTTTGAGGACATCCTGGTCTACAGAATGAGTTGCCAGGGCACACAGTTAAACCCTGACTTGAAAACAACAAATAAATAAATAAATAAATAAATAAATAAATAAATAAATAATAAGCAATGTTTAAGATCCACCTTTAATTTGGACTGAACCTCAGTGAGAGCCTATGTGTATAAAGTATATTGAAGGAGGAAGCTCCCTTCCTCTCTCTCTCTCTCTCTCTCTCTCTCTCTCTCTCTTTCTCTCCTTCCTTGGCATAGCACAGACTACCAAGTTCATTCCTTTAGCAGAATTAGAGCCTACTTCCTGGTATTTTGGTGTATACTGAAGACCAGCTGAAATATCTAGGCTCATATACTGAACTACTGGACTCTTCATGTTGCCATTGGTAGGAGCCATTGTTGGATGACCTGGAAGACAGCTTGTGAGATATTTTATTAAATCAACTTTCTACATACATGGAGAGATTCATTCTACTGGTCCTGTTCATGTAAAGAACCTTGAATAACACAGTTGTGGATTTTTTTTTACCTGTCCACTGAGGAAGATGTGCTGACTAACAATAGTGCTCATAACTGCATTCTTTCTAGTTCAATTATCCTC
>CABHPR010090808.1:0-15333 GCA_902168415.1 Peromyscus melanophrys
GCACACCTTTAATCCTAGCACTCGGGAGGCAGAGCCAGGCGGATCTCTGTGAGTTCGAGGCCAGCCTGGTCTACAGAGTGAGTTTCAGGACAGGCTCCAAAGTTACACAGAGAAACCCTATCTTGAAAAAGAAAAAAACAAGTTACTTAAATGTATTCCTTTTTTGGGGAATTGGGGAGCAACCAGGGGGAATTTTGAGGCTGGTACAAGATATGCTGCTGTAATCCCAGCATTTGGAAGAGTTCAAGGTCATCCTTGACTCCCTAGGGGGTTTGAGACTAGCCTGAGCTACTTCAGGGCTTATCTAAAAGAAAATAGAAAAAAATGGCAAAAATAGGATAAAGGTTTTAAAGTTTTTGTTATAATCTGAATAATTTCTCATTTTTATAGGTGGAGATCATGTTATCAATTCTTATTTTTAAATTATTTTTTATTTTATGTGCATTGATGTTTTGCCTGCATGTATGTCTGGGTGAGGATTTCAGATCCCCTGGAACTGGAGTTACAGATAAGATAGTTGTGAGCTGCCATGTGGGTTCTGGGAATTGAGCCCATGTCCTCTGAAAGAGCAGCCAGTGCCTCTCTCTGAGCCTCTCTCCAGCCCCCTTATTATCAATTCTTGAAAACAGAGAGATTTTCTTACTTGTTAAAAAATTATACATGTGCCGGGCGGTGGTGGCGCACGCCTTTAATCCCAGCACTCGGGAGGCAGAGCCAGGCGGATCTCTGTGAGTTCGAGGCCAGCCTGGGCTACCAAGTGAGTTCCAGGAAAGGCGCAAAGCTACACAGAGAACCCCGTCTCGAAAAACCAAAAAAAAAAAAAAATTACACATGTGCATGAGGGCTTATGTGCTTTTTGGCTTGTGGGAGTTGATTCTCCTGCTGTGAGTTCTAGCAGTCAAGCTTAGGTGGTTAAGCTTGCACTTTTACCAGATGAGCCATCTTTCTACCTGAGAAAGAGGTTTTTTTTGTTTTGTTTTGTTTTAAGATTTATTTATTTATTTTATGTATATGAGTGGTCTATCTAAATGTATGCGTTTATGCCAGAAGAGGGCATCAGATCCCACTATAGATGGTTGTGAGCCACCATGTGGGTGCTGGGAATTGAACTCAAGACCTCTGGAAGAGCAGCCAGTGCTCTTAACTGCTGAGCCATTTCTCCAGCCCCTGAAAGAGATTTTTTTTAATTGGTTGTTTTGTTTGTTTAAGTTTTAAAAATTGAGAGGAGGGAGGGAGGAGAAGGCGAGTTGTGGAGGTCAGAGGACACCATGTGGGAATTGATTCTCTCTTTACACCATGGTGGGTCCCAGGGATCAAACTGAGGTTGTAAGACTTGGTGGCAAATACCTTTACCCACTGCACTCTCACTGGCCCTGTTTTGCTTTCTTTTGAGACAAGGGTCTCTGGAGCCCAGGCTGGACTTGAGCTGGAGATCCTCCTGCTTCAGCCCTTGGAGTGCCGGGATTCCAGGTGTTTACCACAATACCCAGTTAAAACATGTACTACCTTTTTACTCTTAAAAAAAAGTTAGATTATTTTTACTCTATAAATATTTTGCCTGAATGCAAGTATGTGCACCACATATGTGCTTAGCATTTTCAAGTCCCCTTGGATCTAGAATTATGGATGGCTGTAAGCCACCGTGTGGATGCTGGGAACTAAACCTGGGTCGTCTTCAAGAGCAGCAAGTGCTTTTAACCACTGAGCCATCTCTTCAGCTCCTATTCTTTTATTTACTTTTTATTTTTTAAGATAGTCTCACCTGGCTAGCCTGAAACTCCATATAGTAGTGCCTCAAATTTGTAGGGATCTTCTTTCCTTTGCCTCCTAAGTATTGGGATAAATGTTTTATTTCTTTTTTGAGACAGGGTCTCCCTCACTATGTATGCATTCCTGATTAGCCTGAACTCACAGAGATCTGCCCTTTCTGCCTCTCTAGTGCTTGGTTAATGTGTGTACTACCACACCTAGCCTAAGCTTTAATTTTTATTAAAAAAAGGGGGGACTTTAATACTTGATGAATCTTTTTTTTCCCTTTTAAAGATTTATTTACTTATTATGTACACAATGTTCTGTCTGCATGTATCCCTGCGTGCCAGAAGAGGGCACAGTATCTCATCATTACAGATGGTTGTGAGCCACCATGTGGGTGCTGGGAATTGAACTCAGGACCTCTGGAAGAGCAGCCAGTGCCCTTAACCTCTGAGCCACCTCTCCAGCCCCACTTGATGAGTCTTAGTCTGTGGAGCTTTAAGTGCTGTGATTGATCTAAGATGGGAGTTACTAAAAGCATCTGTTTTGGTAAATCTGAGATTGGGACTGGGAATTAGTGGTTTTTAGAATGTGACTCTTGATTAGTCCTCTGGAATAAGCACAGGCTGGGTAGAGAAGGGAATGAACCGGAAGATTTATAGAGGTAAGTTAATGGGCTGCCTGAGCAAAGTAACAGCAGAAGAGGGACGGAAAGGGTGGTTGTTGGGTATTAATTGTCATCAGTTTGTGTGCAAGAAGCCAACCAAGCAGATGTTGCCTTCTTTCTGCCTAGGGGGAAAATTAATTTTTTGTCACATGGATGGATTTGTTTCCCTCCCAAGAGTATCATGAGCCTAATTATTGACATAGCTCTTAGTAACTTGAAAAGGGCATTAGGGAAGAACAGCACAATGAGGCTGTTGCCTTGCCCCTAGCTTATCTGAATACTAGGACACTGGTTGTACTGTAGTTCATATTCACTCCCGCATTTACCTGAGATCCCAAAGTACTTTTTTCTATTTTTGTTTTTTAAGACAGATAGGTACTATGTAGGTTCAGACTCACTTTGAATTCATGTTGACACTCCTTCTGAGCAGTTTGCCTGTGGGGGTTACAGGCATGTGTCCAATGCTTGACTTTTTTTTTTTTTTTTTTTTTCTTTCGAGACAGGTTTTCTCTGTGTAGCTTTGCGCCTTTCCTGGAACTCACTCTATAGCCCAGGCTGGCCTTGAACTCACAGAGATCCGCCCGCCTGCCTTTGCCTCCCGAGTGCTGGGATTAAAGGCGTGTGCCACCACCGCCCAGCTAGAATTTGTTTTTGATACTGTTGTCTGTGGTTGCTAGCATGTGTAGAGTGTTACACCCTGTTGTGTTATCTTTTTACTTTTCCTGTCACCCTGATTTGAAAGCTATTTGAAATCCAGAACAAGATCTTAGTCCTCTTTTCTAGTTACAGAGCCCAGAGCATGATATTTGTTGACAGTATATAATGTCGTCACTTGCCCAAATAGCATGATTCCCTTTATAAATCCTTCATCTGCTGGTTTCTCTAGCAAAACTGCTGTGTCCTGCTGAGCCATTGCTATAGCCCCTCTTAATTTTTTTTTTTTTTTTTTTTTTCGAGACAGGGTTTCTCTGTGTAGCTTTGCGCCTTTCCTGGAACTCACTCTGTAGACCAGGCTGGCCTCAGATCCACCTGCCTCTGACTTTCAAGTGCTGGGATTTAAAGGCATGCACCACCATGCCAGCTGTTTTAAATTTGTTTTTGTTTTTAATGTGGTTGAGTGTTTTGCCTGCATGAGTATATGTGCATGCCTAGAGGCCAGAAGAGGGCTTCAGTTCTCCTGGAACTGGAGTTACAGATGGTTGTGAACCACCATGTGGGCACTGGGAATCAAACCTGGATCCTCTGTAACAGCCAATGCTCTTAACCACTGAGCCATTTCTTCATCCCCTTACATTGACCTATTTAAAGGTTATAATGATTATTTAAAAAGATGTACATGGGACTGAGGAGGGGATGCCAGGAAAGTCTGATTTCTGATCCCTAACATGTATGTAAAAAGCTAGTAAAAGGGTTGGAGAGATGGATCAGAAGTTAAGAGAACCTACTGCTCTTGGAAAGGACTGGAGTTAGGTTCCCAGCACACATAATGGGTGGCTCACAGCTCCCTGTAACTTCAGCTCCACAGGATTTGATGCCCTCTTTTGGTCTCCACAGATACCTGCATGCTTGTACACATACACACAGATATACAGACACGCAACCTTTTTTTTTCCTGATTTTTATTTAATTTTATTTTATGTGCACTGGTGTTTTGTCTACATTCATGTCTGTGTGAGAGTGTTGGATCCCCTGGAATTGTAGTTACAGACAGTTGTGAGCTGCCATGTGGGTGCTGGGAATTGAACCCCAGTCCTCTGGAAGGAAGAGCAGCCAGTGCTCTTAACCGCTGAGCCATCTCTCTAGCCCCCCCCCCCCCCCATATCTTAAAAAAAATAAAAGTAAAAAGCTCACATGGCAGCACACATCTACAGTACCAGTACTGGAGAGGTGGAGGTAGGCAGATTGCTGGAGTTTGCTGGCCGGCCAGCCAGTCTAGCCAAATCCGTGAGTTCCAGGCTGAGTGAGAGACTCTGTCTCAAAAAAAAAAAAAAAAAAAAAGAGGTGGAGAAGGAGAAGCAGTTGAGGAAGACACCTTATACCAACCTCTGGCCTACACATGTCTATACACTTATACATACACCTACATGCACATGTAAACACATAAAAGAATGTGGGTGAACAACTAGATGAATGAAATGCATAGCATGTAGGCAGTGACTTTGAGTGTCCATGTGAAAGGATGAACAGCGCTGGTTGGTCGACTGAAAAGTCACGGGCCATGGCTAACAGAGTTAGAATGGGCTTTATTAGAAAGAAGAGGGGATAGGAGGGAGAAGCCAGGCCTAGTAGAGGGAACAGAGCAGGAACAGAGAGAGGAAACACAGGAAGAGAAGCGGAGGGAGGGAGGGAGGGAGAGAGAGACAGAGAGACAGACAGACCGACCGTATCTGGCTTTTTAAGGCGGTACGTAGTCGCCCGCTGATGACGTAAGGCACCAGACAAGACCTCGAGCTGCACATGTGCAGAATCCTAACACCATGTTCTCTCTGAAATTTCAGCTTCCCTCCCACTCCCCAGACAAGGTTTCTCTGTGTAGCTCTGGTTGTCCTGGAACTTGCTCTGTAGACCAGGCTGGCCTTGAACTCAGCTCCACCTGCTTCTGCCTTCTGAGTGCTGGGATTAAAGGTGTGCGCCACCGCCGCCGCCGCCGCCGCCACCCAGCTACAATTTACTCTTTCTAGTAGCTAATCTGCCCATTCTCTTTGAATTTTTCTGTATACATGATTGATTATACCAGTAACCATTGTCATATCATTTCAGCTTTACCTCTTTTCTCTCCAGAGAGGTCTGGGATTAGGACTGAAGTGTCCACTTTAATCCAGTGATTATTTTCACTAGAAAGTTCTGAAGCTGTCCAGGAGTACAGGTAGAGGCACTGCCTTGGAATAAAAGATGCTCCTCCTATCTGGGAAACTCCAAGGGATTTAGGAGCCCTGTGACAAACTGGTCAAAACCAAAGTATCAGAACCAGGGTGGATTTTTTTGTTTTGTTTTGTTTGTTTGTTTAGTTAGTTAGTTTGTTTTGTTTTTGTTTTTGGTTATTTTGTAAAGGGATCCTCTTGGAGCCAAGAAAATCACACACCACTGCTGATGGATCAGGGCCACAGAACAGACTCAGGAGCTGAACTGCCACTCTGAGCCAGAGAATTTGAGCTTTTAAGCATGAAAGCTACGAACATCTGTGCCAAGTTACTGTTATAGTTTCCACAAATCAGGATTCAAAGATTGCCCTATGTATTCCATCATTGTCAACCAACATAGAATGTAAGCTTTTCAGTCTAACCAATTAGATTCATTTGTTCTTTTTGTTGTTAGGAACAGCCATAATGTTATGAGAGAACTAAAGATGCATAACAGTATTTCTGTTGTTTAAGGAGGAGGTGGGTCAGCTATTGGAAGTTCCCCAGCTCTCTTGAGGGCTTGGGAACGTGAACTTTGTTTCACCGTACAGAGAAAATGGAGTCTGGAGTCAAAATGGCGATATTTAGGCCAAGGGACCTTCATCTGATTCTCAGCACAATGAAAAATGGCAGATGATTATTTTTGCCAAATGGCCTTCCTCTCAGAAATGAACAGTTGTGTCTTTCTACCTGTTAGACATTCATTCTACCAGCTGAATTACATCCACACTCAGACTTTTGTTTTTGCTTTTCAGCAAATTATGGCTATTGATTTTTTTCTTTGTGCTAATACTTAATGTCTTGACATAGTATTCTAAAATGTGAATTTGTGCCGGGTGGCGGTGGCCTACACCTTTAATCCTAGCACTCAGGAGGCAGAGCCAGGTGGATCTCTTGAGTTCGAGACTAGCCTGGTCTACAGAGCAAGGTTCAGGACAGGCACCAAAACTACACAGAGAAACCCTGTCTTGGAAAAACAAAACAAAACAAAAAACCCAAAAAACAAAAAGCAAAAATGTGAATTTGTTATACAGTTATATTGGTTTTTCCTTCTTGTGGTTGGCTCCGTTCTTGAAGGAACAAATGAGAAAAGACCCTGCTGCTGTGAAGTCCAAACTCAGGACAATTGAGAGGACAAAAGGATTTGGGTCTGTCTGTCTCCCCATCCTCTTCCCAGGGTCTAAACATGAGTCTTTATTGGCCATCGTTACTTGAGAGGGATGAAGTGGGAGGGGTGAATGGCACCCATACCAGGCTGGCCATGCTTCACAGCCTTCTACATGATGAAGAACTCCCTCAGGTAGTGGCCAATCAACTCTGGTTTGATTTCCACCTGGTTGAAGATCTTGCTGTTATACATGCCCACCATTTCAAACAGGTGTGTTGTTAACCCCATGGGTCTTTAACACCCATGGGCTTCTCCATGGGTGGCACCACCTCCTTGGCTTTTTTCAGGTGCTTGAGTAGTAAGTGCTGCTTCTGCTGCAGGCTACTGTTCAGGTGTCAGGGGCTGCCTCTTTCGGGCTCTGTACAAGTTCATCAGCTGCTCGTAGGACATGTCCAGCAGTTGGTCCATGTCCACGCCATGGTAGATGAACTTGTGGAAGGTCTGCTTTTTCTTCTCCACTTCAGCCATCTTGGCAACTGATTGGAAAGGGATTTGTGTTTTTAAACTTATCTAGACAAGAGGGAGTGTCTGATGGAGGCTGAGAAGCATTTGTTACCATGATTGTTAAAAATTTGCTCCTGGTGGCTGGAGAGTTGGCTCAATGGTTAAGAGCAAGAAATGTTCATGCAGAAAGAAGACCTAGGTTCAATTCCCAGTACTCATATGGTGGCTCACAACCATTTATAATTCTAGTTCCAGATCTGATCCCTACTTCTGACCGCTGAGGTCACCCAGTGTGCACATGGTATATAAATACATGCAAACAAAACATTCAATACACTTTAAATAAACAAATCTAAGCCTGGGCTAAGGGTAAGTTCTAGGACAGCCAAGGCTGCCCACAGAGAAACCCTCCCCGCCCCCCAATTTTTTTATTTTCTTGTTTGGTTTTTGAGACAGGGTCTCTGCATAGCCCTGGCTGTCCTGGAACTTGTTCTGTATAGATCAGGCTGGCCTTGAACTCAGAGATTCACCTGCCTCTGCTAGGATGATGCCGTGGAAACACAGCTGAATTTTTTTTTTTTTAACTTTGCTGTAGATGTAACCAACCGCCTTATTAAATAAGAGACACAGAGCCAATGTAAAGATGAAAACCAAAGAGGTCAGAGCTAAGAGTCTTACCCGCTTTCCTGCCAGCTAGCCTCTCCCGCCAAGAGACCTCTCTGAAAAGGGAGTTACTTCCTGTGCGTTCGCCTTATAAAGAGTCCTTGTTCTTCCTTCTCATTGGTTGTAAACCCAACTACATGACCGTCTCCATCACTGCCTGTCTGTGGTCACTCCAGGTCTTCTATGGTTGGTATTGAGATTAAGGGCGTGTGTCTCCAATGCTGGCTGTATCCTTGAACACACAGAGATCTACCTAGTTCTGCTTACCAAGTGCTGGGATTAAAGGCGTGCACCACCACCACCGCCCTGGCTTTCCCTATGGCTTGTAATAGCTCTGACCCCTAGGCAATTTTATTTATTAACATACAAATAAAATCACATTTCAGTACAAATAGAATACCACTATACTTTGCCTCTACCTTTGTCTCTGTTTCTTAACTCCCCTGGAGACACTCATGGGGAACACTATTTTTCTTTTTTTATTCCTATAGTGGCACTGCCTTTAATCCTAGTACTTGGGAGGTAAAGAGAGTCGGGTCTGAGTACAAGACCAGCCTATTTTGCATAGTGAGTTCCAGGACAACCAGAGTTACAAAGTCAAAGAACAAAAGGTGGGTTTTTTTTGTTGTTTTTTAAATTTTCCTGTATTAGTCCATATCTTGTGTATGTGTGAGTGTGTTTGCATGTCCATGTGGAGACCAGAGGTCAACTTCAGGTATCTTCTCTAGGTTGCTTTTCCCCCCTTGGGTTTTGTCAGAGTCTCACTGAACCAGGGCTTGCAGTTGGGGCTCTGCTGTCTTTCGTTAATGAGCCTGCAGGCTCATTATACAGTCCCACCTCTGTATCTCTCCTCCCGTAGCACTGGGGTTGCAGGTGTATGCCACCATGCCCAGCTTTTATGTGGGTCCTGGGGAATCGTAGGTCTTCATGCTTACACAGCAAGTGCTTTACCCACTGAGCCCTCTCTCTAACTCTACTAGGCAAGCATTCTACTGTTGGATTGTATTCCCAGCCATTTTGTATATTTGTTTATTTGTCTTTAAAAGGTGAAGAGGGGGTGTAACTTGCTAGCAGAGTGCTTGCCTCTTATGCCCTGAGGTTATGGGTTTGGTCTCTAGCACTTCCAAAACAAAACAAACCTAGAGAGACTTATGTTCTCAGACTTTCAAAGACCTTAACACAGAATTCAAAGGCCAAGGGTGCTAACTGTGTCCTTATCTGTGGAAAGTGAGGGAACCTATTTAAAAACCAATGTCACCCAATATTTCTCCTTTGGATAGTGAGCAGAAAGCACTGCATGCCTGATACTCCCAAGGCCAGTCTTATCCCTACTACCCCTTGACAGGAGTTTCTACTATTAAAATGTGACTAAAAAAAATGCTTACTCCAAAAGAAAATACATTTTAAAAATGCTTACTTTCATAGGGCATGGTGTTGTATACCTATAATTCCATCAGTTGGGTGGCTGAAGCAAGAGGTTAGTAAATTCTAGGACAGTCTGGATTACATAGTGATATTGTGTCATAAACTAACAGTCTTACTCTCTAGCTAGCTATTTTCTTTATTTCTGTAATTAGATTTTATTTATTTGTATGTATGTGAGTTTGTGTACATGTATGTGATATCTGTGCAGGTGCCCACAGAGGCCAGAAAAGTGTTTAATTCACTGGAGCTGGAGTTGCAGGCCTTATGTGAGTGCTAGGAAACTTTCTTGGGTTCTCTGGGAGAGCAGCAAGCACTCTTAACTGCTGAGCCATCTCTTTAGCCTCTCTGGGATTCATCTGGTTATTCATTCAAAGTCCTCTGTCATCAGCTCTTTGAGCATGCCTCACTTTTGAGAATAGCTCTTAATTCTGGAAGTCATTTTATTTAACAAACTCTGGATTAGGTGTATGCATCATAACATATGCAGGAGAAACTTGTAGTAAGATTGATGTTATAAAGGACTTACTAATAAACTTACTTAGGAAATATTAAATTACACAAATAATTTAGCTAAAGGAGCATTGCCTCCTGGAAGATAAGTAGTGTACTGACCAGGTTTGTTAGAAACTATTAGAAAATTTTGTACCATAATTGAAGCTGAGGGTTACTGACTTAAAACCAGCCATTAGGCCCACCCTCATATCAAAGAACATGTTCAGGAATAGCTCAAGGGGGCCAGCACAGGGCCACAACCATCATCAAGGCCTGGTCTGCCATTAAGTCTCCTGAGCTCTTATCAGGAAAAATATAATTCTGCCAACTGGGCAAGATAAACCTGAGTAACAACTCCAGAAAGAACAATGCTGGCATACTTTTTAATCCTCCCGCCCCCCTCCCCTCTCTTTTTTTCTAACACTGGTATACTTAAATAATTCTGTCAATATCAAGATATAATTCTGGTAGTATCTTTGCTTTGTCAATCTCCCATCTGTCCGAGTGGCCAGACTTGAATTCTCTTGTCTCTGTTTAAATTATTCAAAGCATAACCTCGGGTTGGGACTGAAAGAGATTTAAGGATGACAGTGTATGTGGAATGTATAAGCCTAATGTGTATATAAATTAGTAAAATCTTCTATTCGATGCCAGGCTCTTGTTATTAAAGAGCTTTTCCTTTATTTTAATCTCTAGGTATGCAGAGTGAATTCTCAGGAGACAGAAAAAATGAGTTGTAATTTAAAAAATGTACAAGCACTTATAAAAGGTCTTATTTAGCCTTACACTAACTAGAGAAACGCTTCATTGCTGAGCTGTGTCTCTAGTCCTTTTTAAATTTTAATCTTAGTAAATTTCTAGCCTGCCCTTGAATTTACTTTCTGGCCCAGGCAAGCTTTGAACCTGCCGTCTTTCTGCCTTCACTTCTTGATTAGCTAGGATTACATACCTGAACCATCATTCTGTCACTTATATATGTACACAATATGTACTTTTGATCATACCTACTTCCCTATTACCCCAACATATCCGCCACTTTTTGTTTATTGTTTTTGAGATAGGGTCTTGCTATGTAGCCTTGTCTAGCCTGGAACACACTATGTAGACTAGGCTGGCCTCAAATTTGTGGCAGTCCTCTTGCCTTAGCCTCTTGACTGCTGGGATTACAGCTGTGCACTACCACATCTAGCTTGTTTTGAGACAGTCCAGCTGGCCTCAGACTCCTATCTTTCTGTGTCAACATTGTGATTTTGGAATTACAGGTGTGTGGTCATGTCTTGCAGCTTGACAGTTTTAGAACTCATTAATTTCTTATAACTACCTTGCAGAATTGTTACTACAAAGAGTAGAAACTCAGAGAAATTAAGTAGCTGTTCCCGAGTAACTTAGCTGGTATGTGGTAGAACCAGGGTTTGCTCCTGGTTGTGAGCATTGAAAGCCAGTGCTTTAACCACTGCCACATCCACATGCTGCTGCCTCTTGTCCTCTGCGTAGCCAAGAGACTTCTCAGTTGGCTGGCTGATTTTAGCTTTCATTGAGTGCTTACTAGTGGTGAGGCTCTAGAGATCATCACTCAGTACCCCATTTCAGCTTCTTCTGTGTTGTAACAGCACACATGATGGACTGCTATGCAGGGAGGATGTCTTGGCATATACCTGCTATTAGATTTAGTGAACTCATTTTCTAGAAACTTTCACGTGGAGAGATTCCATCTTCAGATCATAGGATAATGTAGAATGATACTGAGATGTGTATCTAAATGAATAGTCATATACTGCATTCATGTAAACAGCAAATGATTGTTGGGTTGGAAAGAATCTGTGGAAAATAACACAACTCTGGAAATTTCCGGTATAGATCAAATAATTCAAGGCAGCAGCCTGTTAGCTCTTTCCCTCAATCCTGGAAAGTATCATTGAGGAGCTGAAATGTCTAGAAAACTTTCCTAGAAATCTAATTGAAGGTTCTTCTGCTAAGTAATCACTGTCACTATTATTTCTTTCCTTTTAAATATGACTATGAGGTATGTTGTGAATAATTTTTTGCTAACAGTGAAATTTATGAATGATTATGAATTTATCTTAAATAAGTTTTGTTGAGGATATAGATCATTTGGTAGAATGCTTGCCTTGTGTGAGGTTCGGGGTTCTATCCTCAACAAAAATAAAAGTTTGATTGAATTAAAGTTCATCCCTGTATATTGGTCTGTATCTGAGAGTCTTTTTAAAAATACTTTTTTATTTTTAATTATGTGTATGTGTGTCTGTGTGTGTTTGTACAGTGCCTGCAGAGGCCAGAAGAGGGTGTCAGATCCCCAGGAGCTAGAGTTGTGAGTAACCCAACATGGGTGTTTGAATCTGAATTCAGTTCCTTACCAAGAGCAGCATGTGCTCTTAGTTGCTGAGCCATCTCTTCAGCCCCTGGGAGACTTCTTAGCAAACACAAAGCTTCATGAGTCAATACGTAGGCGTGTGGCTCTTCCTATGAGACATAGTTGTCCATATGTAAATCAGCCCCTATTTGATGAGAGAACCCAGTTGAGGACCCCCTCCTAGGGACTCCTGGTGCCTTGCTTATTAAGGTAGGAAGTGAAAACATAAGTTGGATATGCAGTTCCTCTGACAGTTCAAGTATAGGCTGCGCTAAGAAATTCAGCCCTTTTACTCTCAATCCGTCAGCTGTTCTTTATTCTCTACTACCACAGATGCAAAGCTGTGTGAAACAATAAAACTTAATATTGTTTTATTTCCCCCATTCCTCTTACACTTTCCAAGCAGCATACATTTTTTCTTTCTTTTTTTTTATTTCTTAATAGATTTAGTCATTTTTCAATTTTATGTGTGTTTTGCCTGTATATGCACCTCTTACATTCCTGGTGCCTGAAGGATTCAGAAGAGGGCATTGGATCCCCTGGAACTGGAGTTCCAGGTGGTTGTGAACCACCAGGAGGGTATTGGGAGTTGAACCCCAGTCCTCTGGAAGGGGGAGCAAGTGCTCTTAATCACTCGCCAGGCATCTCTCCAGCCCCATCAGCATACATTTTTAGAAGTGGGTAGGACTGCTTAGATTTTTAAATAATCAGTATACAATTGACACACAGATTCTTGTTTGTTTTTATTTTTTTGAGACAGGGTTTCTCTGTGTAGCCCTGGCTGCCCTGGAACTCACTCTGTAGACCAGACTGTCCTCAAACCCAGAGATCCCCTGCCTCTGTCTCCTGAGTGCTGGGATTAAAGGCATGTGCCACCACCGCCAGTCTGGCACACAGATTCTTGTAACTAAATCTTCTGTTTCAGTTGCCATGGTAACTAGTGCTATAGAGATGTGAAGACCCTATTGTGACCTCTAGTGTAGGAATGCCCCCAGAGTCTCTTACTTGATTGTCCACCAGGGCCTGATAGGTCTGGCTGCTTCTCCCCAGGCACCAAGTGTTGGGGTGTGCCACCTCCCCCTTTGGGACCACCTGGGTTGCCCTCTTAAAAAAAAGCAGGCCTTACCAAGGAACAGTCATCTTGGATTGTGTAACCTAAATGAGCCAAGGTAAGCTTTTGAGGGACAGGAAGTAGCAGCTCCCAATCTTTGTGTGTATGTATGTGCGTGTGTGTATGTATGTGCGTATGTGCATGTTGGAGGCCAGAGGTCAACACTGAGTATTTTGCTTATTCCTTCTCTATTGGTGAAATTATTATGGCCACTCCATGTAGTTAAAAGGGAGGTTTATTTTGTGGGGTAACTTACAAGTGAAAGGATAGTTTACAGGGTCTGGGAAAGGTGTAGCGCAGTCCAGCGGTGTTCTCTGGAGAATTCTGCTGGGTCTACCTCCAGCGTCCAGGGTCCAGGAACCAAGACAGCGGCGCATCTGGATCTCGGGTCTTTAGGGTCCTCACTTGGCCCCGCCTTGTAGGCGTGACAGTTACCGAAGCCTCAAGGGGGGTTGGAACTTCCAGATCAAAGCTGGAATGGCTACCCACTACACTTCTCCACCTTAGTTGTGTTTTGTTTTTATTTTCTTTTGTTTTTTTTGAAACAGGGTCAGGGTTTCTGTGTAATAGCCCTGGCTGTCATGGAACTCACTCTGTAGACCAGGCTGGCCTCAGACTCACAGTTCTGCCTGTCTCTGCCTCAGGGGATTAAAGGTGTGCTCCACCACCATCCATTCCCACCTTAGTTTTTGAAACAGATATTCTGACTAAACTTGTTGCTCATTGATTTGGCGAGGCTGGCTGGTCAATGAGCTCCAGGGATCTGCCTTTCTCCCCATTCTCTCAGAATTGAGGTTACAGAGTGCCATTGTTTTTATGTGAGTCATGTGGATCTGAATGGAGGGTTTTTTGTTTTTTTTTTTTTATTGATTTTTACCCACTGAACAGTCTCCTGAGCTCCCAGCTCTTTAAATGGACGTTTAAGCATTTATGTCTCTGAAATCATGGGGTCATATTTTTCATCCTGAAACAACAAGCTGTGTAATACCTTCACGGTTATTATACATACCCTCGGTTTCTGTGTAGCCTGTAGTCCATGGTAATGCCACACTAACTCTCACCTGCATGAACCAGTGAAAATTAGTTGGGGACACAGGAGGAATCTCTTACATTCTGAATGACTCAAGTTTAGTGTTCTCTCTCTCTCTCTCTCTCTCTCTCTCTCTCTCTCTCTCTCTTTCTCTCTTTCATTACATTAGACTAAGGAGACACCAGGCCTCCAAGATTGATTATTTCATTCTGTCTGTGTGAGGATGCCAGGTCCCCTGGAACTGGAATTAGAGACAGTCGTGAGCTGTCATGAGGGTACTGGGAATTGAACCGGGTCCTCTGGAAGAGCAGTCAGTGCTCTTAACTGGTTGGTGAGCCATCTCTCCAACCCCCTGCTTTAATTTTATAGTTAGTGGAACATTGCTCAAAAGTGACTTAGACTGGGTAGTAGTGGCACATACCTTTAATCACAGTAACGCTCAGGAGGCAGAGGTAGTTCTGTGAGTTCAAGGCCAGTATGGTCTACAAAGCCAATTCCAGGACAACCAAGGCTGTTATACAAAGAAACACTGTCTTGGAAAAAGAAAAAAAAAAAAAAAAAAAAAAAAAGACACCAAAACTTTGTGCTGCTGTTCTAGAGGACCCAGGTTCAATTACCAGCACCCACATGGCAGCTCATAACTGTCTAACTCCAGTTCCAGGGGACCTGACACCCTCAATACCAATGCACATAAAATAAAATTTAAAAAAAAAATCTAAACCTGGACTGACGAGTATCCAGATCTGTCATACTTGTGACCTGCTGCTCTGTCCTCTACTTTTTGCCCTGCAGGAATAATTAGCTCCTAAAGCTTTTTGGTCTTACTAGAGAGGAAAGTACCTGGGAGCTGGGTTTGCAGAATAATTCGGAGTCGTCTTAATTGCTGACTCTTTCCCTCCATCCCAAAATGTGATTCTCAGTTGTTGTTGTTTTTTTTTGAGTTTTTTTTTTTTTTTCGAGACAGAGTTTCTTTGTGTAGCTTTGGAGCCTGTCCTGGAACTCACTCTGTAGCCCAGGCTGGCCTCGAACTCACAGAGATCCGTCTGCCTCTGCCTCCCGAGTGCTGGGGTTAAAGGCGTGTGCCACCACCACCCGGCTTGTTTTTTTTTTTTTTTAATTTCATATATATATATAGTGTATTTTGGTCCTATAATTTACAGTTCTTGTTTTTAGAGAAGCTGAAGCTGCTATAAAAGTGACTGTCATTGTGATTATCCACAGGGTACATAGTTTTAAGCTTGCTCAAAATTGTCAGATTTTTCTTTTCTCTTTCTTTTTGGTTTTTCTAGATGGGGTTTCTCGGTGTAGTG